>VMRN01000007.1:9886075-9927506 GCA_010277015.1 Poeciliopsis turrubarensis
TATATATATATATATATATATATATATATATATATATATTGCCAGAAAATGAGATTGAAGCAGAACAACAAATGACAAAATGGTGCAAAAGTCACAACAATCACTCACAAATTTGTTTATTCAGATGAAAGCAATATTTTAATGCAAAAAGAGTGTCTGAAGAAAGTTATGGAGGGACAACAATTGTTTAAGGATAAAAAGAATGGGTCAAATAAATAATGTCATCATTTTGTTATTTAACAGTAACACTAACTGGGCTGCTGAAAATACTTACATAACAGCTGCTTTTATTTTACTGTAAAGTCAGACAGCTTGAGACTTCAGACATGTTACATTTTCCATCCCATCACTGAGTCCTCATTTATTCCATCATAATTTTCAGTCTGATTCCACAGGTTTTTACATTGCTCTGTCCTTCATCAGCGTCTTACTCTGAATCTGTCTGCTGCCTTGCCAGGCACAAGTCAAGTGGTTTTGTAAATAGCTGTCCTGACAAACATCCAAGCCAAATATAGACTTGGTAACAACTGGACCTGATTGACTCCTCTATGAACACCACAGCTCTCACAATGCTGGACCTTTTTGGTAATTTACCTGTTTTATGTGTACCAATGCAGTTTCCTGACTAATAGATGCTGATTCTGTCCCTCTCTGGTTCAGTCAATATAATAAAAACTGTAGGTTTTCAATGAGTATTTAGAGTAAATCTCACATTATTTTTGTCAGCACACAGGATCTTTAGAATGCTGAATGAACTACAGAAATAATTGTTTTGTTGTTTTTACAGGGAGGGGAACTCACCTGAACATCACACAACTATCACCTACGGACAGATGCTGAGTCACGTCTGCCGCTGTGCTAATGTGCTCAAGAGAATGGGTGAGAAAATCACCTGAGTAACTGAAAATGACAAATTCTACATAATATTGAATTTCTCACAGCTTCAATGTAAAGAAGCTCACTTTTTGAATGTAACCTTAAAGTAACATTAAACTAAATTACATTTTTGTTGCTTTTACTCTGCTTCCCATTGCTATTTGCTAGCTAGAACACCAGTTAGGCATTATTTAGGTTATCTAAATAATGCATATAAATACAAAGTGTTTTATGTGAGAGGCCTTTTCAGAATAGAATTTTTTTTAATCAAATTAGAATTTAACTAACACCATAGATATGCTTCTAACTTTCTTACTACCTAAGTAATGAGATACCTAGCTAGCAAATTACAAAGCTTGCAAATCATTAGCTATATAGCTAGACATACAGCTAATAACAATAAAGCTAATTACATTGAGTAATTAGCAATCTACATATCTTATTACTTAAATAGCTAAGTACTTGGCTTGCTAGCTTTACACATATAGTGACAATATATTTAGCTAGCTAGCTATATTGCCAATAAAATAGCAAACTAAACATAGAGATAGGTAAATGCAAAGCAAAATTGCTAGCCATCAACATTAGCAATATTATCTATTTAGTTTGAATGTAATTAGCTGTCTATGTAGCTTAATCTGTAGCTAGGTGGATAGCTAGCTAAACTACAGACCATCAACAGTAGCTAACATTGAATGAGGTAAATATGATGTACTACCAAACTGATAAATCTGTGAGGGAAATAATGTAAAAAGATTAAAAACCAAATACTGTTTGCCATGTGATCCAATTCTGACATCCAGATTTCCTGGTTAGAAGTAGATCAGCAGCCCAGATCTCAACTATTCGTTCTCAGATTAAGCTACAGTCATAATTCAGCCTTAGCTGAACTGTTCCTCTGACAGACGTCGTTTTTAAATGTAACCTTTCAAAATTAAATAAATGTGTTTTTGTGTTTGCTTAACCAGGAGTGAGAAAGGGAGACAGAGTGTCCATCTACCTTCCCATGATCCCAGAGCTCGTCTACACCATGCTGGCATGTGCACGGATAGGAGCCGTCCACTCTGTGGTGGTGAGCATGGGCGTAAAATGAGCAAGAAAATGTGGGAAAATGCACATAAACCTCCTCTTCTGGCTGGGTGTTTGCTGATTAATTAGGCTATTTTAAGCCTTCTTGGCTAGATTTTGTCCTAGAAGAGTCCAGGCGATGCCGTAATTACCAGTGTAGAGGAGCAACAGACTTCAGTTGGGTGTAAAACTTTGGCGCGGTGAAAGGTTTTCTATTGTTTCACACTGATTTATGGTGAATGAGATTCATTTAACACTTAGAAAACAAACCCACTGTGGTAGTTACGTTTCTGGTGCATGGCTGAAAACTACTGGAGAAGACTGGGACCAGTGAAAAATGAGAAAAAAAAGGTTTTAATCTCATGGTTCAGAGAATTTTTACTTTAATTTCAGAATTTTGATTTAAAAATCATAATTCTGATTATGATTCAAAGTCTCAGTATTTTGACATTAAAGTCAGAATGTTGCTTTTTTTCACAGAAGTCCCAGAACTCTGAAATTAACAGAAATTATAAAACTAATTTAATTCTGATTTTAATTTGAAAATCAGGACTAATTTCAGACATCTGACATTAACGTCATCTCTCAGAATAAATTTTGCTGAACAATAAATTTTCCCACAACTTACTGCAATAAACAACAATATTGGTGTCTTTGAGACCATTTTTGAAGTAATACAATCGTAATGTTGGCAAAATAATGCAAGAGCACATCCTTAAAAATCAATCAACTTTAAATTATAATTAACATTTAACACTAGAAATGGGAGATATTTTAAGAAAACAAAACAACAAATTATGAAGTTTCTGTAAACAAAATTATCCTTCAAAAAAAGGGCTAGTTGATAACAAAATAGCAGACTGAAGACTTTTGTTGTCTAATTTTTGGTAGAAAAAAAAAGAAGAGAAAAACAATAAATCATCCAAAATGACAGAGCTTATTTTCATTTATCACGTGATGAATGAAAATTACATGAATTTGCAATAAATAAGCAAATTTATTGCAATTTATTGTGGTTTATTTTCTGTTTCGGTAAAAGCACAAAACTGGGGGAGCAAAAACAAACTCCACTTGTTAATTACGATTTGAACAACAAATTAAAAATCAGTTTTTCTTCTTGTAAAAATCACTTTTCCCACCTCCTGTGAGAATCCAAATATACATTTTTGGTCTCATTATGTTGTCTAAGGGAATCTCTGCTCCATAAGTTGATGCTGTCCTCATTTATACAAACAACCATGTTGCAAGTTGCTGCTCTGCCCCCATTTTCACAGAGAAAGCCTCTGTTTCTGTCAGCACAGACTGCCGCACTCCAGCAGTCATCAGCTGTTTTCTGTGCGAATGCTGAAACTGACAACACCTGCACTCAGTAAATGGGTCAGACACGACTGGCTGCTTCCAGCTCGGGAAAGCTATTTTAGCGATTTAACCTTCCGCGTCCGCGTAGGTTAGCGGCCGTGTTAAAAATAAACGCAACCCTCCAAGGTGAACTCTGCGTGGCCAACAGAGGCCTGATTCTGGCAGACTGTTACATTTTCTCCAAGGTTTGAGCCAGTATAATTCATTATTATTGTTCTGGTTGGGATTGTTGCTGATCACTGTGGATAATCAAGAAGATATTCAGACTCAGGCGAGGAAACGCAGCGACGTTCTGCTGAGTCCAGAGCCTGTCGTGACCTGAAGCGCTGCCACCAACGCTGAAACTTTACACTCTATGAACTGTTAACCTTGGCCTGAGAACAAGATGGCAGCCGTCTAAAAGAGCAGCCAACGGACGGACGGCTCATTATGTAAGATTAGACAAGGTTATTCAGCTATAAATGGGAGAAAGAGAGTGCTGTGTCTTCTCTCACGATATATATATATGGAGAGAGAGAGAGAGAGAGAGAGAGAGAGAGAGAGAGAGAGAGAGAGAGAGAGGTATTCACGGGCCAGAAGAAGAAATAAAGAATAAAATATAAAAATAATTAAAAATGATAGTTATGATAGCTATATTTACTGATTTATAATAGACTAAAAATGCAATATTTTAAATAAGCAAATAATTTTTGTGGGAAAAGTGTTAGTGCCATACTAAAAAAATTAAATAAAAAATTCAATTACGAGAATAAACTTGTACTAGAATTATGAATATAAAGTAATACATTTACAAGAATAAAGGAATAACAGGAGAATAAAGTCCTGGTAGTATCACCCTATTCTCATAGTTTATAACTTTATTTTTGTAAAATTATTACTTTATTCTTGTAACATCGCATATATTTTTTATTTTCTTAGCATGGCCCTAATCCTCAGTCATATAAATCACTGTAAATCACTGTAGACAAAAAACTTAAGTTATTAATTGACCAAATTTAGTTTGTTCTCAGCAATACAAACCATATTTGGGTCACTTTTTCTTTCAAAAGACTTACTTTATTCAGCCAGGTTTAATAAATTAAATAAAAGAATATTTTTTTCCACAAATTTTAGCTTTTGAGTAAAAGTCACTGGGTAAATCTGGTCTTATTCACCTTGAAAACGTAATTATAAAAAACACAAATACTTTGTGCTGTACCTAACTTTTTACATTGCGAGAAGTTTTTAATTCAACAGCATCAACAGACAAATAAATATTGAACATATACATATAAATCAGAATAAACAGACTTAGTTAAGGACCAAGACGATTAATGACAATTGGTGCGAAAACAAAAATAGTGTAGAGAATTATCCAGAAATGTTTGAGACCTGAAGTAAAAAAATTTATATTTTGTGGCAGTGAACAGGTTGCAGAGAGAGGAAATATAATGTTCCCTCTTTTCCTCTTTCCAAATCCAAGCAGGTGTCTGGACTGCGACTGAACGCAGACGACCACATCAACGTGTCAGAACGTTGCAGTTTCGAATGCAAATGCGTGGCTGCTGCAGCCGGTTTGCAGCCGCGTTACGTTCCCAGGCTCTGAGGGAGAGCAGTCAAAACAAACTGAACGAAAAGAAACAACAGCTGATGGGAAAACTCCAACGCTCATCCGATGAATGACTAATTTAACGCAACAGTTGAATTTAATTAGTGTTAAAAACACTCAAGCAGGAGGTAAAAGCAACAGTTTAAGGCATTAAAGTCACAAATTTGTTTGATCCAGCAGATCTGGATGTCTGCAATTAGCGATAAAGATAAGATGTGTGCTGATTTTGTAAAAACTTCTTTCGAGAGCAACTAACAATTTAGTAATCGAGCTTTTTATAGATTATTTTTGACGATTAATCGATTATTCTGATGATTAATTGGATAATCATATTTAAAAAATCCACATTCTGCAAATTTTTTATTTAAACATTTCTTATAAAAAACTAGAAGTGCATTCGAAGATGCAAATAAATTATTTGATTCCTTTTTTAAATAACATTTTATTACCAAAAAGCCAATGACATAGCATTCCTTTAGAGGACGCTTGACTTTTTGTATTAAAAACAATATTACTAACATCTTCATGTGAAAATCTGAGCCTTTTATACTCACAATCAATACGGTTTAGGACTGATGTGTTGATTGATTTTTTTAGTTACCGTCTCAGACCTATTGACGATTATTTAAAAAATAAATTATTTACGATTAATCGCAATAAATCATTCAAGAATTATTATTATGGAATGAACTATGATTACTTCATTGTTCATTTCCGTTGTTTATGCTGTATTGTTTATTTACTTTGGATATTTAAAATCTATTCCAGTTTAATTATAATGTCTATAAGAATTAAGAGTTTATTGATCTCTGACAAGATGATTGCATTATGATTATGCCATTAGCATTATCATGTGTTTGAAAATGGTTCAAAACTTCAGTTCATCGCAATAACTTCTGGGGCTATTTTTTGTCTAGTAAAATTTGTAATCGTTCCTGGCTTATTGACAACTGTTTAAAAAACCAATAAATCATGATTAATCGTGATAAGTCATTCCAGTATTATTATTATAATTCTGTTCAGTTTGCAGGATTCTCCTCAGAGTCTCTGTGTGAGAGAGTAATGGACGCCCAGAGCAGCGTTCTGGTCACAGCAGGTACGGTGGGCTACAATCGTGCTGCAGCAACTCGCAGCCTGCAAAACGATACTCATCTGTTCAGTTTCACACCTCATCATATGCTGCACATCCCTCACCCACAGATGGTGTTTACCGAGGAGACAAACTGATCAACCTGAAGCAGATCTCCGACGAAGCGCTGGAGAAGAGCAGGGAGAAGTAGGTTTCCCAGTTCCCAGCAACCAGTCGTATTTACATAAGCCGCTGCTGGTAATGGGACGTAGAGTGCAGTCAGCTGCTATCAGAGTGGCTGCAAACAACAGACCGCCAGGGTTTTAGATTACCAGGTTGCCGGGCAACATGGAGCACTTAAATCCATCAGGAAAAGCCCGAGCTGCTTGTCTCCAATGGGAACACGCGCCGGAGAGGGATGTGAGCGAAAAGGCAGAGCATGCTGGGAAGGGTTATCAACCGAGGGACACAAAGAGTCACAGGTGCAGATGTGGGTTTGAGACAAAAGACTGGAACAAAACACCAACATGAATCAGATAAAAACACGACTCTGAGGCGCGATTTCAGTCCCTAATCAACTGTGTGTTGCATTTCGTGCATTTTATTAGCCAACATTACAGCTACGACTAATGATTATTTTAGATTTATTTATGGATAAATCAATCTTTTATTCTGACGATTAATCAATCAATCTGATGAGTAATCGATTAATCGGATCTAAAAAAGTACTCTACAGATTTTTACTTGAGCTTTTTATACATTAGAAATAAATTAAAATATGCAAATAAACAAATAATTAAATTCCTTTATTAAATAAAAACATTTTGTCTAAAAACAACTGAAACCTGTTTGATTTAACATCAATACATTGTGTTTGTTTTGTATGAAATTATTCATAGTTCGAACATTATAAATCCAACTATAGTTGGAGTTATAAAAAAATTAAAATAAAGTAAAAATTAAGACAATATATTACAATAATAAATGAGAGTAGAGTTGAAATAATACAAGAATAAAGCCATAAAAATATCAGGATAGTCATAATATTTTGAGAATAAAATCATAATCTCACAAGAATAAAGATGTACAAAAAGAAAGCAGAAATAAGTAAAAATATCAAAATAAAGTCATATTTGGAGAATAAAATAATTTTACTAGAATGAAGTTGTTTCACAAAGTGGAACTAAAACAAGAATAAATTAAATTTTTTGGAGAATAAAGTGAAAATATGAATTTATTTTGTATTATTTGCACTTTATTCTGGTCTGACTTTATTCTTATAAAATTCTAACGTTATTGTTCTATTATTTATATTTTGTTACTGTGGCCCTACGAATCTGTCTTTGGATTATACGCCAATAGATTTTATTTTTAATTTTTAGAAAAGCTGAACCAGGTTAAAACTATGCTACTTCCAAAGTCCCAACAATCTTCTCCAAGGTAAAATTTCTCATAAATGATCAGAACCATTGTGGATATAAATGAAACTGAAAGCCATCGTTCAGAAATTATCTGATAAATCAAACTGAAACTGAATCTGCAAGATGTTAAAGTCTTTGAAAGCAAAGCTGCTCATTTACTCACATGCTTTTTCTTTTCTGTTATTTTCCTCACAGAGGGTCGTCTAGCATCAGAAAGTGCCTGGTTATAAAGCATCAAGCACTCAGGACGAAAACAGGAGCTTCATGCAACAAATTACAGGTCAGCAGGTTTGAGTTTGCAGCTTTATTCTTTAAAATTGAGCCGCAAGGAAACATAAGTGACATTTAGCTTTTCTGTGTACAACCTATAAGAAAAACATCGTTTAATCTCATTTTACATTTATTAGCATCAGATATTTGTTTCACAATAAGAAAAACATTACGAGTCATATTCTGAGAAAGTGTTTTAAGAATTAAGCTGTATGAGAATAAAAGTTGAAATAATACAAGAATAAAGTCATAATATTGCAACTTTATTCTGGTAATATTATGACAACTTTATGCTCGTACAACTTTATTTGTGTAATATTGTGACTTTATTTTCATAAATATTACTTTAGTCTCGTAATCATAGTTTATTTTTCTTAGAGTGGCCCTAATACCGTGTCACACACATTAATTTCCTCATTACCATTAAGTCTCCCAGAAAAAAACTTTTAAAATTATTTCTTGCTATTTGTGGCTGCGTGTTGTGATGCCTAACCAATTGAAAAAATTGCTAGATCAATAACAAGAGCGGACTAAAACACCATGTTTGTCCACACAAACAAGGACTTTGACTTTAGACGCACAGACATTTTGTGATAAACATAAAAACTTCAGAGAAGTCTTAACACTATGGATTTAAGTTGATGAATTTAAATGTCGAGGTTTTTGTTTTGTGAATCCAGACTCCGTGGGACTCGGACCGAGACGAGTGGTGGGACGAGGCGATGAGCGACTCCTCTGAGGACTGTGAGCCTGAATGGCTGGACGCCGAAGATCCGCTCTTCATTCTCTACACCAGCGGCTCCACCGGCAAACCTAAAGTAATGGATCTCGCCAACGTATCTTTCCACAGTTTGTCAAACTAAAATCAGAGCTCAAGTGAAAACACTGCTTCTAAAATCAGTCCCAGCACCTTAAAAGACAAACAAGCCACATATTTTTTGAACCTCCTGGTTATTCCACCAAATATAATTTCTAAACTCTTCCTGAGTTAAAACGTTAGTATTGTTGTTTCTAAATGAATGTGAACTTGTTTTTGGCTTTTTTGCATTACTTGAGGTTTGAAAGCACTGCATCTTTTCAGTTATTTTGACCATTTCTCATTTCTGCAAGTAAATACTAAATTTTTGTTTGGAATTTCAGAGTCATGCCAGTAAAAAGAACTATGTTCATTTTACTCAAATATAAAAAGCAAAATCAGAGAAACTTTTAATTTTAAAAGGTCTCTTAATTTTTTCCAGAGCTTTTATTAGGTTTTACATTTATGTCTAGATTGATGAACGTAACTGTATGCTTTTGTATGACTTGAACATGATTCTCTGGGGTGGCTAGGATTTTGAAGGAGGGGCTAGGTCCCCCGTGTCCCCTCTTTTGGCGCCGCCACTGGATTTCCAACAAATTAAATTATGTGCAGAAGTTCTCATGTAGATACAGATCCCATTTTTATTTTTGGAGATTATTTTGCATACTTTCACCTTAGTCTATCCTCCAAAATACAAATACAAAATAAATTCACATTTCTGGGTGAAAAGTGGCTAGATATTGGGGTGTGAAGACTTTTCCTGGACAATACAGAAAACCTTGATCAACCTCTCTTTACTAACTCAGATTACCTCTTTAATCACAACAGGGTGTTGTCCACACCGTCGCCGGGTATCTGCTCTACACCTTCCTCACCTTCAAGTGCGTTTTTGATTATCACCAGGACGACGTGTACTGGTGCACAGCTGACATCGGCTGGATCACGGGTCACTCATACATAACCTACGGCCCTCTTGCAAACGGCGCCACCAGTGTCCTTGTAAGTAAACGTCAGAACTTCGCCCCGACTCCAGTTTCCGTTCCCTACGGTCTAAATGTTGTCGTCTGATTCCAGTTTGAGGGAATCCCAGTCCACCCGCATGTTGGCCGGTTCTGGGAGATCATAGAGAAGTACAAGGTGACCAAGTTTTACACGGCTCCCACCGCCATTCGCCTGCTGATGAAGTACGGACAAGAACCGCTGCAGAAGTCAGTTGCTGTCATTTAATGTATCCCTTTTTATAGAACGGATTCAAAGTGTATTCACCAAATATTAAATTTGGTTTATTATTTATTTTTTATTCATAATTTTAAGACCTTTTTTTCTTCATCTTTTGGTTATTTTCTAACTCAGTGATAATAATCAGATCATAATCTTGTTTTTTTGCTCCGACTACAAACCACTTGTTAAGATTTTTATTTAATTTCCCTTTGGGATCAATAAAGTATTTTTGAGTTAGATTTTTTTTTTTAAATATAAAATTTCTATTTTCTGTTTACTGTTAAATGATTTTTTCATCTTCATAGCAGTTAGTCTTATCCATTTGCTTTTTTTACTTCATAATACTGAATTTGTCTCATCTGTCCATTTTTTATAATTTATAATTTATAATTTAACTTTTTATGGTAATATTCAATTTCTATTTTCTGCTAATTTCTTTATTCTTTCATAATTCACTTTATTTGTTGTTTCTGGTGTTTTCTTTATTTATTTTGGATGGTTGAAATGGCTTTCAGTTCCAGTGTTAAATGTGCATTAAAATTTAAAAGTTTATTTTTGAGAATGTGTTTTTTCATAATTACTATTATATTAACTTCAAAATTACCCTAAAACAACAATATTATTGTTTATCACAATAAGGTTTGGTACCATTTATCGACCAGCAACATTTGTCATCATGACAGGCCGACAAATGAATATTACATACTGAGTAGATATAATCAATGTCAATTTTTTTAGGTTTTTCTTGATGTTTCCAGGTACGACCTCTCCACCCTGAGGATTCTGGGTACTGTAGGCGAGCCAATCAATCCCGAGGCGTGGCAGTGGTACTACGAGACGGTCGGTCAGAGCCGATGCCCCGTGGTCGACACGTTCTGGCAGACGGAGACGGTGAGAGAATCGCACTGGAGCGGATGACCAGAACTAGCTTTCTACATTTGCTGAATATTTTGGTGCAGTATTTTCATCCTCCATCCAGTTTCCACTCTTCATATTGATGCTTTTTTTTATACTATCTTTGGTGTTTCAACTATTAAATTAAGTTTTATGTAGCCTGGATTCCCACTAAATGATGTTGACATCAACTGTGATTCAATATGTTGTAGTATTTGTTAGATTATGTGTGTCGATGTGTTAGTGATGTTTTGTTGTTTTTAAATCTTCTGTAGGGAGGTCATGTTTTGACACCTCTACCTGCCGCCACGCCTCTGAAACCAGGATCAGCTGTAAGTGACCGATCAGTTCAAGTAAAATCAAAATGTTTAAAACAAATAGAATATTACAACAATTATAAGTACTTGCGTAACTGTTGATAGATCCGACATATGGCAGATATTTATGTTTTATGTCCAGGTTTTTATTGTTTAAAGCTTTTCTCAAGGCAGCACAAGGAAGCTCTGGATGTCCAGATTAAACTCTGGATGTTTTAGGAGCTAAAAGCAACTCTAGACCGTCAAATCTCATCAGTCTTTTAATTCACAATGAAGGTCTGATTAAAGAATAAATGAGGATTCTTCATATAATCAAGAAAATTAGACAATCCTAAGCGTCCTGTTAATGAGGATGTTAACAGTGTCTTCAGTCAGAGGTACCTTCTGATACACTGTAATACAGACTGTTACAGGAGATCCCTTTGAGGGCCCATATTCACTGGATAGATGTATTTCTGGTTTTAAACCAGTAAAAACAATAATAGAGATTTTGTCATTTTAAGTATTCTTGTTAGTAATTAGTTTCTTATTGACCAATAAATTTGAATTTTTTAATTTTAATTTGATATGAATGAGCTTCAGGCATATCACTTGCTCCAAAGCATATATTTTCTGTCAAAAATATACATTTTAATTCATAGTAGACAAATAAAATTGGCTGCCATGGTAGTATTTGAATTTATTTTGAAAATATGTTCAATCATTAAATTGTAGGATATTTTTTCAACGTTGAATGTCTATCCCAATGGACCTCAGGAGTTGGGGTTTATTCGCCAACACTTATTTATTTAGTGTTCCCATGCAGAGAAGAAAATATCTGTAACATTTTACAGCTTGAAATCTCATGGTACAATTTTTTTATTATACCATAAGAAATGGTACAATAACAGTTTATGAGGATAAACTGTCAAATCTTCTTGAACTTCATGTAAAAAATAGTTTTTTCCCATTTATTTCAATGCTGTAGGGGAGTAAAAATTAGTTGAATAAAATATTTTTTACTGTGGATGAAATTCAGGCTAAAGAAACCTGCATAACAAAAGTGGCATCTAATTTCCATTTGGGATTAATAAAGTATTTTTGAGTTGAATTTAATTTAATGAATTGAATTTCTGAATGAAAGAAGTGAGTTGACTTATTTTATATTTCAGACATTTCCTTTTTTCGGAGTAGAGGCAACCATTTTGAACGAACATGGAGAAGAAGTGGAAGGCGAGGCTGAAGGTTATCTGGTAAGCTTCCCGGCAGAACCAAACCATTCTGGATCTCATATCTGACCTTTAAGAAAGGTCTTCATTTCTAAATTTAAAGCTAAAATCTTAAAGTGTGAATTTAAATCTTGTGCATGAGTAAACGAGTCTCTCTTCCTGTTGCAGGTTTTCAGAAAGCCCTGGCCGGGAATAATGCGCACAGTTTATGAAAACCACGAACGCTTCGAAAACACCTACTTCAAGAAATTCCCTGGCTTTTATGTGACTGGTGACGGTGAGTCGTCAAAATAAAACGTTCTCGTCAACAGACTCCACATCTCTGTTTCTCAAAAGGTCACGGATGTTTGGTTTTTAAAGCTCTTCTGGAGGTTATGCAGCTTGTTTTCTCCTTTTCAGGCGCCAAGCGAGATAAAGACGGATACTTCTGGATCACAGGGAGGATAGACGACATGTTGAACGTGTCGGGTAGGTTTCAGAAAGTAACACCTTTCCTTTCGACTTTGTGCTCAGTTTGACTTTGGCTGCACTCACAAAAGTCAAATGGGAATTCAATCATTTCAACAACAAAAAATCTGATTTGTGAACTTTCATATGTGGCTCTAAATCAGATAAGTATCTGATTGTTCTCTGCATTCAGAACGGTCATGTCGCATTTTTACCGAAAAACGGCCTGAATTAATTTTCACCGTTTCTTTTTTTGTGCTTAAAAATGTAATTAATCAAATCAAAGTGTTCATCCATTTACCGCCAAATTGCAATAGTCAACCATTCCAGTTTTACTGTAATTGTGGAAATTCATGCAAAATCAACAAATGTTTTTTATGTATGACTCAGTGTATTTATAATTTTCCAAAAAATAGTCAAAAATATTGCAGAATTCCTTGCAAATATTTCTAAATTAACAATTTATTGCTAAAAACAAACAAAAAAAAGAGGCAAAATCCTGAAAATTTGTTTTGGTGCTTTCACACCAAACAAATTTGGTAAACCAGACCAAACACATTTGGTCTGGTTTACATTCAAAGTCTTTGTGGAGGCGCATTGTGGTGCGACTTTGAGCGTTTATGAGTGATGTGTCAAACAAATAGGCCAGCAATGGAAAACAACGGCAGAAACAATTTTGATGCATCCACATAGACTTTGACTGTAAACAAGACGCACTAAATGTGTTCGCTGTGAATGCACCATCAGATATGATTTACTTTTAAGAAGAACTTACCAAATCCAGAGAAACTAACCATTTGTTTATCTGGTTTATCGATATATTCTGACACGAACCTAATGTGGCAGAAATTGAAGGCGAGTTTGACGCCCTTTCGTCCATTATTACTTCGGCAAACAGCTGTGTGGCGTCACTTCGTCAACAATCTCACTTCGTTCACACAGAAGTGACATTGTGTGTGTTTTTGTCTCGTCCTTCAGGCCACCTCCTGAGCACAGCAGAAGTGGAGGCGGCGCTGACGCTGCACTCGGCCGTATCGGAGGCCGCTGTGGTGAGCCGACCTCACCAGGTGAAGGGCGAGTGCCTCTACTGCTTCGTCACCCTTAAAGACAGTCAGGAGTTCGACAAGAAGATGGTGGCGGAGCTGAAGACGCTGGGTGAGGCTCAAACCCAAACATGGGGATATTGGTGGGAGAATATAGCTTCATGCTCAAATTGAAGTAACAAAATCATTTTAATCATATTGATTTTACTGCAGCCTATTAATTACCTTCTTCAATAAACCTTTAAATCGGTGTTTTTCAAACTGAGAACCACTTACTCCATTTAACAAACACTGACTGATCATCTAACTAGAAATTGCCCACGCAGAAAAACTGAGTTGCTTTAGCAAAAATAAACACTTTCTTTCAGCCAGTAGATAGTCAACATAAATAAATAGTTTTATTTGAAGTGTTAAGATGCAGTCAAGACTGCATCTTAATAAAACTGCCCATGGACCAGTTTGAGACAGATTGCTTTAGAGATACAAAATACAACACACGATGTTCGAAATATGATGTTTGATATACAACATATAACATGCAACAGGCTATATACCATGGACAATGTACGATAAATCACGCGCAACATGGAATAAATGACGTAAAATATTGAATATACAATATTTGCCACATCATATACGATGCTATATATTTGACTAGCAATATGCAGCAAACTATATGTGATATGCAATACCCAATTCATGATATCTGATATTCAAGTAATACTGCTGGATATATTTATATTATTTAGTTTTGTAGCCAACCGACTAAATGTACATCATATTTTAGATTTCATGAATCTAAGCAAGACGTATCATACAAATAAACACAGATAGGCATTTACTGGACACTTATGTATAGGTAAAAAAAAAACAAAAACTTTTTTTACTGGAATGTTTTTTTAATAATCTTTTCACCATGAACAACAATACTCAAGATCAAATATACGTTAAAAAATATTCTGTTTGTGTCCTTGCTGAAAGTTTGGTTTCGTCATAAATGATCCCTGAAAAGATTAAATAGACAGTTAAAACTTTTATACAATGCAAATTCAATCTAGTTTGCTTAAAGGTATTTTATAGTGACATATTTAAGTAATGAACACAATTAGCATCACTTTAAACCTTAAAGGAAACTATTACACATTTAAAAAAAACTGATGTTTTTCCTTTTCCATTAACTTAAACATACTTAAAAATTAAATCTTGTCCAGTAAATCAGATTTTGTACTTTTATCTCAACTTGAAAAAAGGAAACATTTCTAGCATTTAGATGATTTACATCAAACAGAACACCGATACATTTCTTTAATCACTTTTGAGGTTAAATTAGATAAAAAATATTTATGTGTCGAGTAATATATTCTAGAAAACTTCCAGAATAAAGAGTGAACTGATGTAGCTTCAAAAACACATTAAAAATTTACATTTTAAGTTTTTCTTAGGTATAAAATACTAGCAAATAATGCTTTTATACATAAAACAATAAATAACTTACTATCAATATAATATCTTAAAAACCAAAACAGAAATTATATTAAGTTATATTCATAAATAATTGTTTATTTCTCACCTTTTCTGTGTCCTCCTCTTAGTAAGAGAGAAAATCGGACCAATCGCCACACCAGACTTTATTCAGAATGCCCCGGCGCTGCCGAAGACGCGTTCAGGTAACATCTGCTGCTTCCTCTTCCTCGACTGTTTCCCTATAAAACGCTCAACTCCTCCTCTTCCTCCTCCTCTTCTTCAGGAAAGATAATGAGGCGAATCCTCCGGCAGATCGCGCGCAATGATAAGGACTTGGGTGACCTTTCCACACTGGCTGACCCCAAGGTGGTGGAGGCGTTGTTCAGCCAGAGGAGTGAGGCCGCCGCCTGAGGAGGCTCTAAGACATTTAGAAAATTATTTTTAAAGCCAAAGAAAATGTTTTCATTGTAGATTTTTGGGCCAAAGTATTGCAGATTTTATCGGAGTGATTTATTTTCCTGATGACACTTTATGTATATTTCCACATTAATCCAGCCATAATAAAACGTGTCATCCGTTTTTGTTGTTCCACCTTTATTCTGAGCGGCTAAATGTCGCCCCCGTGTGGCAGGAATCATCCTCTGCAGCTGCTGCCTGAAAATCCCTCTCCCTTTTCTTGCACAACAAGGCAGAAAACTCTCCCACTTGCAGTTATTTCATGGAAATTATGATATAAAAAGGGCTTCTTAAGGCAAGAGAGTAACACTATTTATAAATTGCAAACTTCAGATTTAAAACTGAGATAAAAGAGAAGAGAAAAAAGATGTACGTCTCTTTTATGCAATCAGGAACACAGAGGAGAAAAGGACGAGAAAACGGAGATGTTGCATCATTACCCCTAGCAGCCGGGCTGTTTGTAACCATGGCAACCGCCTCCTCTTCCTCCTCACATCTTCATCCCACCCTCCTCTCCTTCTTCTTGCAGATGTTTGGTAACTCGGCAGCTCCGATCCTGACTTCGATACGTTTTCTAAAAAACATATTTATGTGATCTGGAGTTTAAATAAAATTGAATTAATAAATTAATTAATTTTGTTGTATTAATTTAATTTAGATGAATAAAGTTTCTATCTATTTAAGTGGCAGCATAAAAGAAGAGAACAAAATAATAAAGAAATAAAAGTTTACAGAGTTTATTACATTTTTCTTTGGGATTAGTAGTGTATTTAAATTTGTTTTTGAATTTACAACTAA
Organism: Poeciliopsis turrubarensis; assembly: GCA_010277015.1. NCBI lineage: Eukaryota > Metazoa > Chordata > Actinopteri > Cyprinodontiformes > Poeciliidae > Poeciliopsis > Poeciliopsis turrubarensis. The sequence goes on from VMRN01000007.1 coordinate 9,902,374, forward strand.
GCTTTAAAAACAAGTATGAAATTATAAAAAAAAATAAATAAGAAAATAGATTCTGTTAATTTTTAAAGTTTTTCACTTTAATTTTATCCATTTTTCTTTATTTCAAATTTAACTTTATTTTATATCTACTTAAATAATATATTTGAAATTTTCCCCGACATTTTTTTTGTTTTCAACTTGTTAATTTTGTCTTACATTGCATCTATTTTTCCATTCCTTATGGACTTTTTTTTTTACACATTTTTAAAATATACCTCTTAGTTATATTTTTCAGTTATTTCTTTGACTATTTTTCTGTTTCATTATATTTAATTAATCTTGAGTGTATATTCACTTTTTTGTCTGATCTGTTTTCTTATTTTTTGATTTATTAACGCAGGCCTAATTAGTTTATTAGCTTTGACTGTCACAAATACTTATTTATATTGTAAAACTATATTTTTATAGCCACATCTGCAACAATAATACAAAAAATTAAAAGCATTGCTCCTGATTGTTAACATATAGTAATGGTGTCATATAGTCACCAAGGCTTTATTTTATAAAGTTGTTAAATATACATCAACTTGTACATTTAATAGTGCAGTATTCTGAACCATAATATTCCCCCAGATGGGTGATTTTATGGAAGATGAAAACATTTTTCTATCTCTGTCTTCTTCTAATATTTTGGGTTTTTCATCTCAAAAAGACTAATAAGTTACAATATTCAATAATTTAGTTGCTTCGTTGCAGAAATCTTAAGGATTTCTTTAGACCTGGAGGTTAATAGCGACGCTCCACTTTTATGTTCCTTCAAAATTTGACTTTTTGTTTTGGCTCATTATTTGTGGCTTCATACTGATTAAAATAAAAAAAGACTTCAAACTGCTTTGTTGCTTCCCGGAAGGATCGTCTCTGTACGCGTGAGCATTTGTGCTGCTGGGAGACGAAGCAGGCGGTGAATGAATGCGCGCCGTTGGGTTTGTGCCAGAGCCGTCCGAGGCAAACTCCAGAAACAAAAACAAAGGAGGAACTAATAAGGCGCTTAATGAAGGTCCTCTCTTTGGTTTAATCATGAAAGGCAAAGACAGATGGTGCAAACGAACTCGCAGCTCTGCTGGGCATTTTATTTGTGATCATTTGACGAACAGATTAAAACTGCGGCAGAAAAATAAACAAAACTTTCCTTCAAAACAAAGCAGTATACACAAAAAACATGATTAATTAATGTTCATTCAGAAAAATATGGAGCTAAATTGCAGCCACAAGGTTTACACAAAGTTATATTTTAAAACTGAAAATACAATTTTTTAAATTTGAACTTAAGCCCATCACAATAAGCAATAAATCAATTAATTACGCAATAAATTAACATTTTTCTTTTCTCTCTTTCTATGAAAAACTGGATGCCAAAAATCACCAGTGCTTTGGTCTCATGTAACCCTTATTTTTGAAAGACAATTTTGTTTACACAGGCTTCATAATTTATTTCATTTGTTATTTCTGTTTTATTTATTTTGAATATTTAAAATCTCTTGCACTGATAGAATTTAAGGTTTATTGATGTTTGATAATGGCCATTTTTACTGTTAAATTATTTGCAAATGATCTCAAAATGACGATATCGTTTATTGAAATAACATCTAGGACTGTTTATCGTTCATCAAAATTTGACATCATGAATTTGAAACTGAAAAAGTTTAAAACTCCTTTTTGAATTCAACATTTCTACACCTTAAAAATAATGTTCAGTTTCTATTTTTTTTCTTTTTTCAGTTTTACAAAATAAATTAATGCGAACTTTATGGCCCCAATTTAGCTCCAGAGGATTTCCATTCCAAAGGTTTGCCACAATGTGGAAATAATGGTAATGTTAAAAAACAGTTTCACAATTACTGTGTTCATAATATTCGCAATTAACCCAGGAGTGTGGCAAACAAGTAGTAGCTAAGGTTGTCACTTCAAAACTGACAGTATAAAATCCAGATTTTAGCAAAAAATTTTAGAGTAAAAAATTAAATGGATGCATTAATGTGAAGTTCTCTGGAAATAAAGAGAAAAAATATCCAAATATTGATAAAACATTAAACTTTTAGCATCTAAAAGCTGCAAATTGACATTTCAGCTCAAACGTGAGACATCACATAAACAGTGAAGTAAGAGTGATGTTTCATCTCTAAAACTGGTGAATCACTTGGTCCTGAAACACATTTAGCACATTAGTGGAGAACACAGGATGTCTGAAATGTTTTCCAGGAAAATAATGAAGAAATTAGATTATTCAGCTGAGGAGAAAAACATCAGCCCAGACATGATGCTTTGTGGAAAGGACAAGAAAGTAGCTTTGCTATTTAAAAAAAACAACAAATTAAACTGAGCTTTGACTTGAAAACTACAGAAAATACTAACTTTTCCGTGTTAAATTTAACAGTAAACAGTTTGTCTTTAAATCAGAGCTCAGAAACTAGAAGCTGCCTCCTCTTGTCTGGGGAAAACAGTTGAAAAACCTAACTGACGCCATTTTGTTCTATTTTAAATTGAGTTCGGTGCTGGGTAATTTTTTTAGCCAAACAATTCAACGTTAAAATTCAATGTTCGGAATTACACCGTCAACTGACAAGCTAAAGTGTTCTCCTACCTTAAGCTAGGAGCCTCTCTGCGGGTCTCAAGTTCTTCTTCTTCTTCTTCTTTGTTTTAATTGTCTTACGCTGCAGTGAGTACGCATGCCTGCGCATGCGCATTAAGAAGTCCAACCGTCAGAGGAGCTGTCAGTTCAGCATACGCACAAGTTGTGACGAAAATAAGTCATTCAATTGTTTTCAATGACAGCTAGATAGATATACATGTATTGTCGTGGTTTCAAAGTGTATTTAAAGCAGGGTATAGTAGCAGCTGCAGGTAACTACAACACACGCCCATGTAAAACTCATTAGTCTACTTAACCGCTAAGTCAAGATGTCATACAGCTGTTAATAGCAAAGTGTATGACGGCTACTCGTCTGACAGACTATAGGCGTCAGTTTGTGGTAAACGAAAAACGATCTGACAGCGTATCTGACAGAACACCGGACATGCAGGTTGTGCTCTGATTGGTTAGGAATCAAAAGGGGCGGAGCTTCTCACGACAAAGTCAGTCCATTGAGAGGAGTGAGTGATATGATTGGCTGGTTTAGCGACTTGGCGAATTTGAATTCCAATCTCGGGGCTCCATTAGCTTCCTAGCAACAAAGAAGATGATTTTGATTGGGTGAAAACCGTTTTCAAGTAAGTAAGTTTACATTGTTATTTTATTTTATTTCATTTTATTTTATTTTATTTTTACAGAAAATAATGAAACACTAAAAATTAAACTGATGCAAAGTCGAATTTCTTTTTGAAAATTTCCACAAGTCAAATATTTTTGACTTTTGAAATTTCAGATTACAAAATTGTAGAAATGAGCTACCAACACATGAATGATGCAAACTCCAAACAGACAGACAAGAAAAGAAATACAAGAGAAAAATGCTGCAAGTCAGAAAAGAATGCTGTAATTGCAGAAAATAAAAGCAAAATCTTAAAATCATCAAAATAACTTAAAATAAAAAATGCTTCTGGTGAATTTCTGTTTGTTTTTTATGTCTTGGAGTTTGAATCATTAACGTGTTTGCAGTTCATGTTGCCATTTGCTGCCATCATGAAACAACCCATATTGGTGGAAGTGATGCAGAAATAGATCCAAACAGCTTTATGTTTGAATATAATAGATTATATCAACTGCTGCTGACATCCAACATTAAAGGAGCGGCCGGTCTCCAGATAGCAGCAGAGTGTCTCTGAGTGAGCGGAGGCTTTGCTGTAAATTATTCAGCGGTGGTGAGTTCCTCTCAGGGCAGAGGGAAGTAAAAGCAAAGCGTCCTCTTCTTCTCCCCTCTGCTGACCCACTCAGAGACATCTCTGGCTCCCAGCCTGCAGCGGGGCCACATTCATTATTCATTAAAGGTATCCTGGGCCCTCAGCTCACTGCTTCATCCTCTCCATCAATCCCTTTACCCATTTTCAGAAGCTCTCTGTCTTAGTGCCAACAAGAAGCAAATGTTTTTCACTCTTTAGCTGCGTTTCTATTACAAATGTCAATGTTCCACGATTAGCTGCGTTTCTATTGATCTTATAATTGCACAGTTTGACATTTGGGGAAGAAAATTGTATAATAAAAACAATTATTTAGATAAAAAGTTCTGGTGCTCAGATTTGGCGTTTTTTTCAGTTGTATAAAAATTTGCTAATGTCTCAAAACTACAATGTAAACATTAATTTCGCATCACCGGATGTTACCACTGATGTAAACCATGAAGAAGAAGATGGCAGGAAGTGGTAACAGGATAACATGTATCATAATGACATATCACTTGAATGAAATTATTTACATGTGATTTTCTGTAGGATGAATAGAAACTGTAGGATTTCTTTAGATGTTTGTGTTTTAAAGGTATGTTTCACTCTTATGCAAGGGCAGGGGCTTTTTTCCTCTCACAACTGCCCCCCCCCCCCCCCACACACACACACAGGTATATTATTATTGACTATTCTAACGCTTATTGTTTTTCATACTTAATTATATTCTTCTTAAAAATCATAGAGGTGAGACGGAGTTTACAAAAACAAAGTGTCACAAAGACGGGATTAACAGATGTCATGTTTTTTTTTTTAACTTTATTCGCAGATACACTGTATAACGACAGAGTGAAACATGTATTATGTAAAACAAACTCCCCAAAAAACAGATAAATACAGCTAAACGGTGTTCAAGAAAAAGAAAAAGCCAAGGGGCTTCGGTTCCCAACATTCAAAGCAATAAAGATTTCAATTGTTTTAATAGATGTTTTTTGTCAGATATTTGTCAGATAGTCCAGATATAAAACGTAACGTCACTGTAAAATGCAGCAAGGCATGGCTTTCCTGACCTGGAACAATGAATGTGATATTTAGCAGGTAACAATAAAGGATTTATGAGAATCTCAGAATTGTTCAGCCTGCTTTTAGTGAGGCCAATTAAGACATTTTCCCCTAACAGCATAAATTGTGCTTCTATGTTGTAGTAAATAAAGTCACACAGATTCCAAGGGACGGTGCCAAAACACGTGGACAACAGTTTAAGGATATGAATCACAAAAAGGACAATTTACATCAAATCATTTCTTGAATATAGAATTAAAATACACCTTAGTAGTATTTCACTGAACCTCTTTTCCACAGGCGTTCTAACTATCTGTGCTACCCATCGATCCGTCCTACCTTGTGGTAATGCGCATGCGCACATGATGCCACACCACATACCGCTTTCGCAGCAGATTTCTTATCACTACATCCCACCTGTGGAAGTTTCGTTTCGCCTGTTTTATTTCGTGGAAGAATAAGATAAGCATTATTTAATTTACTGTATTTATACCTGGATTTATGTCCCCATATTTTAGTTTAATAAAACTCTTTTATTAAACAACCCAGCCCCCTTTTAGACACTAAGAACTCAAACTGAACTGCGCCCCCTGGTGGCGATAAACAGGAAAAGATAGATGGCTTCTACAGGAAATGTTTTTGAAAAGGTAGGATATTCCCATAAAAGGAGCAGGACAGAAACGCACCACAGGCCAACTTTTACGGGGTTTTTTTTCTGTTTTTTTTTCTGTATTTTAATGGCCATGATTGTAAATGATGGAGTAAACGCAGCTACTTGGCGCCATCAGTATTTTTGAGACGCATTTCAGATCTCAGATTGATGTGGAGATGGTGCGTTTACGTGCTGGTAGAAAGCTGGGTCATCTGAGTTTTGCTCTGAGTCTAGAGTAGCTTAATTTAATTTACAAATGTATGCAAACCTTTGTCAATATTCCACTAATGATAAAAAATTACATTTCAATTATGGCATTTTCTATTGAAAATTTCATTTTCTCCAAAATTGTTGTGTTTCCATTAAGCAAATTTATTTTCAAATTGTTAAATTGTGCAATTATATGGTGAATGACATGCAGCTACTGCTGCGATTTCATTCTGAGATTCTGATTAGAAACTAATCAAAGTCTGGTGTCTTTAAGAGTTTTTCTTAAAGAAAAACTCTTTAAGAGTTTAAAAACTCTTAAAGAGTTTTTAAACTCTTTAAGAGTTTAAAAACTCTTAAAGAGTCAAATATTATTAATATTGAGTCAAATATTTTATTGACTCAATAAAATATTTGAGTCAATATTTTATTGACTCAAATATTAAAGAGTCAATGACTTAAGATATTTATCTTTATCTTTTGTAAAGATAAATACAATATTTGAGGAAGTTTTGAGATTTTAAGTTTGCAGAATGCACAGAAGTAATTAAGTTAAGAATTCACAGTAATGGATTATAACATCTAAAAAAATTATGCAAAAGAGAAAATCACATAGAATCATCATATATAGTGGTAATATATTCCAAGTCTTTGTTTCTTGTAATTCTGATGAGTCTGACAGACAATAAAACCCAAAAATAATCCAGTATCTCCAGAACAAAATGATTCTCCTTTGTGCATCCTCACAGTAATGTCTTCATATAAACATTATTTAAAAAACTAAGTGTATTTTTCTGGGGTTTGTCTTGCGTGACATGCTGGAAAACATGACGAAGATGACACATGTATGACCGTAATAAAAGAGGATTTGACTTCTGGGAGAATAAAATCTTCTTATTTACGTTCTCTGTGTCCGTCCCGCCTGACCCACTATAATCCTGCGCGCTGCACTGTAATCTGCAGACACGCTGATCAAACACACACACACACGCACACGCACACACACGCACACACACACACACACACACACACACACACACACACGCACACGCGCACACACGCACACACACACACACACACACAGTTTGGGAGCAGCATGAATAGAAAACTCATTTAAATCACTTTTTCCGGGGTCCTATTGGTGTGTTTCAGATTTTCAGAAAATCATTTATTAATTTCTTCATCAGATGTGAACTTTCACCAACTTAACTGCTTTTCTTCTGGTCACTTCAATACGTCCTTGTAGAACCACAAGTCCAGTCGAAACAACTTATTACCCAAACCATGAATACAAGTATGCTTGGTTGTAATGGTCATATTCAAACATCCAACACTGCAAAAACACAAAATATTACCAAGTATTTTTGTCTAATCTCTAGTGCAAATATCTTAGTGCATGTAAAAAAAGACAAAATTTACTTATGAGTAACTTTTCAGCATCGTCTTCAGTCAATAATTCTTGAAAATTGACAGAAAGTATTAGATTATTTCACTTATAACATGAGAAAAATGTCTGATAAGTGAAATAATCTGCCAAAAGAACTAGAGCTTTTTAAATCAATATTAAAGAGTCAATGACTTAAAACAAGCTCAATTTCTCAGTTTAAAGTTACTTCAAGGTTAGTTTTGTTTTATTTCAAGCGTACTACAATAATTGCACAACTAGACAATAATATTTGATAAGATTTTGTGTTTTTGCAGTGTTGTCCCAGTAATTATTGAGATAAATTATTTTGAAATCATTTTTCATATAAACTATAAAAACACAAAGTCTTACCAAGTTTGTTTTTTGTTTTGTTTTTTTGCCTAATCTCTAGTATCTTAACACACTTAAAAAGATAAAACTTGTTTAAGTTTTATCTTAAAATAAGATAAAACTAGCATACAAGTAGCTTTTTGGCCTTTTTAAGTCAATAATTTTTTGGAAATTGCTAATAAAAAAAAAGACAGTACCAGTAAAGACAGTACTAGTTTTACTGGAAGATTATTTAATTTATAAAATATCTTTTTTATAAGTGGAAATGGTCCTTGTTAAAATGTATATTAAGGAATTGTTTACTTTAAAAAGCTCCTAAATCTTGCTGAAAAGTTAATTAATGTTCTAAAAACAAAGCAAAAACTGGGGGCTCGTCCGGGATAATCTTGTAACTCATAATCACATGAAACCAGAGGGGAACTTGTAAATACACATTCTTGTTTATTACCATTTAATATTTTCATAAGACTATAGCTTGTTAGACATTTTCTGGACACAGACGTTCCATTTAAAACATTCATATTTTTGTTTTCACAATCCGTTTTTCTTGTCAAAAGAAAAAAAAATCCATATCCAACAGTAACAAAGACAGCCTAGAAGGTACAATAATTTACTTAAAAACTGGCATTTCATGTGACAACAAAATCAGCTCGAGATTCCCTTTGCGATGAGTTTTTCATCACGGCCGAGCAGAGTGACCACAAAAGACTAGAGCTCGGATGTACATGCACTAAAGTGCTAGTGTTCAAAAGGCATGCAAACTGGTTTTAATCTGGTTTTATTCTGCCTTCCAAATATGCATAAGTTTCTTCAGGTTCATCAAGTCAACAGAGACAAACATTCATCTTAACGTAGAAATAAATAAGGATGGTAGCATCAGAAATGACATCATGGGTTTCCCCTTCAGGACAAAGCAAAGCAAAATTGTTTTTGTTTCTTGCGTTGAAAGAGAAAAGTGAACTCGAGAGGCAGGCAAAGTATAAAAAAAAATCACGTTCGGATACATGAATGGCGTAAAAAAATAAACTGGTATCAGAAAAAAAAAACAGTGCAATGTTCAGCCAGCCAGAAGTTTTTTCCTGAAAAAAGGTTAAAAACTGCAGCAAATACATTTAAATACATTTAAATATGAGGGATAATGAGTAACTTAAACATACAGGCGCGTGTCAATTAAGTAGAATATCATCAAAAAGTTGTTTCAGTGATTCAGCTCAAAAAGTTTAACTTACACAGATTTACTAAAACAGAGAATATTTCAAGCATTTATTTATATTAAATTTGATCATTATGGCTTTTAGCTAACAAAAGAACCAAACTTATTTTTTTTTAGAAATTCAGAGAATTACATAAAATCAATGAAAAACAGGATTAACAAAAAAAAAAGTTCAATGCTAAAGAAACTTCCTGTTCACAGCAATGTCCTCTAAATGAAAGTTGAGTGGAAGGAAAAACTGGATTCTAGAATTTGGCTGCTAATGGAGGCAAAGATATTTTGTTGGTTCTGCATTCTGTGAACTTTTTTTTATATGTCTGGACTTACTTTATTGCCTTTGCACAAAGACACGATAGTGAATTTGTCAACAAAATGTTTGGCGACAAGAGTACACGGAAAAACTACAAGTGTGACTGTAAATACATACAGGAACAAAAAAGAGTTACTGGTGGAGGTTAATCCATCTCCTCCATGGATTATTAAGAGAAAGGATGACATCCCCTACTCCAACGTCTCTCTGTGAAGCTTTTTAACCACAGAAATAAAAAAAAAGGAGCAGCAAAAGGAAAGGAGGTGGATTAGCAGTTCTTGCTGACAACTGATGTCATCCAGGACATTTTGCTCTGGAATATCGGATATTGAGCCGTTAGTATGGCATGACCCTGTCATACAGCAACAGTCTTCAGTCAGAGGTTTCATTAGATATGCTGTTACACTGACTGCTACTGGATATCAGCACTAACATCGGTATCGGCATATATTAGTAATTTTTAAACACATCGAATTGGAAGTGAAATATACCCAATATTGGTAAATATCAGTTATCCAAGCTGCTTTTAGGAAATTTACAATGTTGAAGCTGCAGAACCGCTCCGCCAACGTCATCCAGGCGGCCTTCAGAGGTACTGGGTCGCCTTGAGAGGCCGCCTGGATGACGCAGCAATATTAATATCAATATCGGCCTTTAATATCGACGCATCCATATAAAAAAATCATTTTTTATGTGACTTTCAAATTTCCCAAAAAACTGAATTAAGGGATTTTATAATCTGTAAGCTAAAACTAAATTGAATTGAGTTTATTTTATTAATCCCAGAGGGAAATTCACATTTCAGTACAAGCAAGCACCTTAAATATTTCACTCTGTGTCAATATCGATTATTTTGAACTGAATTCCTGCAGGAATTAAATTTTTTCTGATATTCTGATTCATTAAGACGCACCTGGACAGGCACCTCTGATGGAAATGGATTTACTGAACGCTGTGATGTCATGATATTACAGTACATTCCAGATTCTTCCGAAAAGTCCTGGTTCCGTTAGTGATCCGCTGGTGCTACGTATTGACCTGTTCACCCCCGGCTCAGGCGCCATGTCTTTATGGGTCTCTCGTTCTGGGGGGATGATTCTGAGGTACTGGGTCGGCTTAAACGAAGGAAGAGGGGGGAGGGATCAGTCACGCCGGTTCCTCTCCCTCCAGGATGGGCTTCCTGTGTCCCATCGGCGGGAAGGTGAACCTCCTCTTCGTCCCCTCGCTCCACCTGGGTGAAGAGGAGGGGGAGCGCGCGGCCCAGCGTGACGGGGGTCGGCGGTTCGCCGGGCGGGCCGGCCGCAGGAAGCAGGAGTCCAAAGGCGGCGCCACCGGCGACCGAGGCAGGTCCTGCCAACGACAAGCAGCCGTCAGGAGAAGAAGAAGAGGAGCAACACGGCGGCTGCAGCGGAGCGACGAAGAGGAAGGTGAACACCAGAGCTGGGTAGTAACTGGTTACGTTTTGAAAAAAAATTACTTTTACTACGCTGTACTTCTTTCTTTGACATGGGTAATTTTATTATGAAGTATTTTTATTCTTATTTGAGTAAATTTTCTGGATTTTCTACCCAATGTATAAAAATCAAACATGTTTTAACCAAAAATTCACCAGAAACAGAGACACACCTGCAGGTTTTATCAAAGTTTCATGAGTTTTTTATTGAAAGAAACTGTTACCTATATGAATTATTGTCACCTTTGTGCTTAAAATACCCACATTTCCACTCAACTTCATATTTTGATCCATTTGATATGAAAAGATTGATAATATGATGAGTTACTTAAATAGACTTTTTACTTGAGTAAACTCTTCAAATTATCAATATAATAAAAGACTCTATTTAAACTCTAATTAACCAAATGTAATACATTAATTTAAAGCAGATTTTAATGTGAAAAGTAAACATCCTGGTTATTTAAAGATCAATAGCTGGAGATGTTGCCATCATTTTCTATTGTGAGATGATTTTACCTTGTCTGTGATCATTTAACAAACAGAAAACCTTCATCTACGTCACTGTACCCACCTCTGGTGAACAGAATGAGAACATTAGCACATCTGGATGTTTTAAAGACGACTTTGAGCATCAAGGTGAGGAAAATGTAGGTAGTTGAGTTCAGTTAAAGTAGAGGATGTTAAATGTCGCAGGAGGAAGATTAGAAATGTTCAGTCGAACGAAAAGGTTGGCAGAGTTTGATGCGTCTATTCCCTCCAGATGTCGGCGGAGAGAAACAGACAAAAAGCACTTACTTGGCTTTAAATAGGCAAAGAGGAGAAAAATCTAAAAATCAGTCTCACTGCTTCAGAAACTTAAAGAGGCAGAATTATGTTTTCCAGACACATAGTTATGTTTTATAACAAAATCAAGTAACTACTTTACCTTCAGTTGCGATAAAAAATGGTGCACATGTCAAATATGACTTTGGAATTTAACGCCTCTGTCTCTTTAAGAAACTCCGCCTCATCACAAGGCGGCTCCTTTATGTACCCTTTAATGTTTTTACCAGCATTTCACTGAGAACCGGCTCCCTTCCGGAGCTCAGCTGGTCAACATTTACAACCAGTGTTTGCTCATTTCTGCTGGAAACGCTGAAATCGCAGCTCTGAGGAGGAGCTGCGCCTCGAAGGCGGGGCTAGGTCCACTCAGGCGTTTTGCACAGCTTAATGTTGCCATGGAGATTAAAGGATTTCTCAAACACGCATGAAAGAATCAAACCGAGACCCAAGGTACGTAATTCTAACATAACGTAAAGCTTAAAAAATTAATTAAAGTTAATTTTACACAACACTGGCCCTTTTTTTGTCTTCTAAAATATTTCGGATCAACAAACTGTTTTCTAAATTCACTAAAAATGTCGGAAAAACACAAATCATGATCTTCTGCGTGCACTCTAGCGCCTTCATTTCTTTCCATTTAATAAAATGTAAAGAAAAATATAGATTATTAATTTCGGAGGGATTCCATCTAATTTCTAATCAGAAGCAAACTTTCTGATTAAATAAAAAAAAATATTTTAAATTTAAATCTGTCATATTGACTTCAGATTCAAACTGTATGTTAATTAAGCAGCTAAAGATATGTTTATTATTTCCTTTAACCCTACATCTTTTTCAAATTAACTGAGAAATAAATACTAACATGTTTAATGACACAAAAAGCACATAAATAATTCAACATAATTTCATGAAGCAAATGACCAGGGACAATTGTGACAAAATTAAACATTTTCCATATTGGTCAAATTAAATTTAGGGTTTTTACATTTAAATGTAATTATTTTTTATATTTTCTTTTTTTCTTTTTGCCACACAAATGTGTTAAATGTGTATAAAAGTATATTTTTTAAAAAGAAAATAAAAACACCACCAGTCATCTTCATCTTTTGTCAAAGGAAACGATTGGATCAGCCTGGAGGAAAAACAATCCCATAATGCACTGGAAAAGTGAAGGAAAACCATCACAAGTGACATTGTGACCAATAGAAATGAACCTGGTGGAAACAGCGTTAGTCTGATTTAAAAGGAAAAACATCCAACCTGTAAAATCTCTTTTTCTAGAGCAACTTTTAGATGAACAAACGATCAAAACACACAAATCTGATGAGTTTTAGGATCCCAACTGTGGTTTTGCATGTTATTAATCAATTCATAATGATTTATTCTGATTCAATATTACTTCCAGAATACATCTTTTTTTTTTACATAGAAGAAATAACGTGGTTATGAGAAACGGATTAAATTAAAAGTTTAATGTAAAAAAATTATATATTTTTATTGGATATATATGTCAGGATTGGTAAATAATTGTGATCTTGTAAAAACTTTTCCTGTTTAATTTTTTTTCATTTGATAAATGTTTTCAAATATAAAGTTGCCCTTTTTTTACCGAATAAATTAATGCAGGAAATTCTGTTGCTGGTGAGGAAAATTATAAATTTGTGATTAAATTTATATTTGGCGTTTCATATCCAAACCTGTAAACAATAAATAAAATTTTGGCAAGTAAAATTTTTATTTCAGAATTTTTATAGCAGCTTTGGTAAACATGTTAGCTAGAAAGTGTTGCATTTATCTGAGTTGAAGGTAGTTGGATAAATCTTGTCTCATTTCTTCTATATTATAATAAAGTGACACAATTTAAAATAACAAAACAATTGTAACTTTACATTTATTTACTCTCTGTCGTTAGCTAAACACAAACGAGTTAGCATATGCGCTACTAATTGATAAGAAATTATGCTTTTTGTTGGCTTTCAAACATCCATCTGGGTGTAATTAATATATAAATGTGTTTCACGCAATTTAAAATTACTTTAATACTATATTATTAAATGATATTTAATAATATTCTAATTTATTAAGTGGTTCTGTGGTTTGGGAACTAGCTTTAGTATTAGCTGCTAGCCTAAAGTAGATGCACAGTTCTGCACATTTTTGTACTGATCGGATACTAAGTGAATACAGAGTCACCAATGCTGATATAAATATTGATATTTTTTATCATTTAGGTTTTATATATCATCAACCTTCTGACCATGAGGTGTTTTTGTGGACTTTTCTTCAAATTATGTTGTTATAACACAATAACATGATAAATAGAAAAACAAAAATGTGCAAAAAATTACCAATTGAGAGCAAATCTAAACAAGACATTTTTTGAGGTGGCATTCAGAAAGAGCAAAACAAAAATAAAAAAAATTCAAGATGGATTCTGAGACTAAAGTATCAATTTCACCACATTAACATCGATACAATACTGATAACGACTTCAGCATTATTAATATTTTGGATAGATTCACACTCCTCTCAGCTAAACCCAATTCTAAAGGAAAAGTTGAATAAAAACTGAGATATTCCCTTTCACATGTTATCCTCATAATTAACATCAACACATGAGTGATAAGGTCAAAGGTTAATAGTTTGTTTGTTGTTAGTGGTTTATAGCACATGCACAACACACAAAGTGAGTAATAAAGTTATGAAATAAGTTGTAATATTAATGTTAAAAACTCGCCAAAAACACCATTAATATGTGAATGAGAGCAGGGCCGGCCCAAGCATTTTTGGGGCCCAAAGCAGATTTTCATTTGGGGCCCCTACACTACACAACAGCAGATGTTTCATCATTCCTAAGCTACTCTAACATACCTGCTGTCATCAGCATCATTTTGTAACTAGCTTACGTCATACCAGTGTTATTATGAAGCAATCTAAAATAAATAATTTGAGTTTTGAAATGCAGAGTGGTATTTTAGTTAAAAGTAGATAAAAGCTATATTTACAGTAAACAAGACAATAGGTTTGATATTTTATATTTCCCCAACAGCAGAAACATATTAACTTATTATATAGTTGTGTAACAACTATAAAAATAATGTGAAAATCTGATTGTTTTGTATTATTTCTGTATCTCGATGCGTTTCCATTGACCACATGACAGCGCAAATTGGAATTACAAAAATAAATTTGCCAAAAAGCAAATGAAGAAAAAGTCATTTTTTGAAATGAGTGCGATGGGAAGACTTTTTTCACATCACACGAGTCACATGACCAACAACTGGATGACGACGACAGGAAGTGGTGGGAGGATGAGGGCGCAGCATGTTTTTTAATAAACTTATTCACGGGAGATTTTTACTGCAGATTTTTTAATGGAAACAAAAATTGCGCAAAATTGTGTTTTTTCAACATTTGTAACGCACATTTGTAATCGAACCGAAGTCGGTATCATATATCAATATATATGTCTATATCTATATATCTATATCTATCTATCTCTATATACTTGTGTGTTGGTGCTCTTGGGGGCCCCCTGGTGCTTGGGAGACCATAGTAGCTGCATAGACATGCGTTTTGTTTTTTTTTTTCTTTTACATATTTGTTAAAATTATCATTATGTTGTTACAGTGTAATATAAGACAAATGATCTGTGAAAAAAAATCTTGCTCTTCTGCCTTCTCCCAGTGCTAACTGCAGAAATACACAACCAATCAGAGTCAGGAGGAGGGTCTTACCGCTGTCAATCACTCTTGTCTGCTTTTCTTTTGCCTGATTTTGTTATTTTGTTACTAATATGAATTATTGTCATTTTTGTCCTTAAAATACCAACATTTCCATTTCACTTTATATTTTGGTCAAACAAATGATGTAATTTTAAAATATGAAATGATTGATAATTTGATCAGCGACTCAGTACTTCAGTAGACTTTTTACCAAATACATTTTTTACTCTTACTTCAGTAAAATTTGGTTCAAGTATCTCTAGTCTTACTTGAGTTCATGTTTTAGATACTCTGCTGTTTTTTCCTGCCTATTTTTCTGAAAGTTACAAATTGCAGGTTTAACCTGCGAATGCTTTGGGCCGGCTCTGAATGAGAACAGAGGCTCTTTTACATTCTAAGTGCAGAAAGTGTGAATAAGTTTCATCTGAATGAATATTAATACTGTGACAAACAGAATGGGGTTGTAGTGGAATTTGTGCAACTGATATTTAATGGACAACAACATGCAAAACCAGCAGTCGGGTCCTACAGAGATAAACACAGAGCATGCATCACCACGAAGGAGCAGAACCAGCACAGGCATGGCGCGACGGGTCGACCGCGCCGACGGCTTCACACACTGCTGACCTGTGAAGCATGCATTAATGAGGAGGGGGCATGTGGAGGAGGTGAAAGGTCCGCGAGCCTGGTGAACCCACCGCCACAGGCCGAGGGAGAAGAAGAAGAAGAAGAAGAGAAGGAGGAGGAAGAGGAACTTACATCATGGAGACAAGCAGAATTAGAGTCCCCAAGGAGTTGTTAGTATGACAGTGTGGTTCTGGATCAGCGGACAGGAAAGAGGAGGGACAGAGCGAGCCGAGAGAGGAGGAAGAGGAGGAAACGGGGAGAGGAGGGGAAGATATAGAGCAGGAAATGTTATTTTATAAAACTGAGCAACGGAAAAGAAGGATTTGCAAATTGAAAGCAGACATAGGGTGGCGAGTTGCAGCCTCCAGATCACAGAGCAGTTAAACAAACCTGGAATAAAAGGCAGCAGAAGAAACAGCTCATTTCCATGTCAGTGAGGTTTGAAAGTCCTGTTCAGTCCTTCCAGTTCAGTGGATTTTTATTTATGTTTTGCAATATAAAAATCTGAAAAGTGTGGTGCACATTTGAGTTAAGCCTCTTTTACTTGGATAACTTAGAATCCATTTTGATTACTTTCAGAAGACCGGCTGAAATGATTAATTGTGATTAATCGTCAGCTAAATTAGTAATCTATTAATTGTTAGCTGGAGTATACACACTCTAAAAGATAATTTGCTGGAAGAACAACACACTCAGAGCAGCATGTAAGCTAAAAATATAAAAATATATACATTTTACAACCCGTAGTCTGTAAATATGTTCCACCCAGAACCCTCAAGTGACAGTTTTTGCTTCATCTGGTTCAAATACTGTAACACATTCCAACATCAATGCCAACTTATTTATAAATTGACCAAACATAACTGGTAAGAATTTGTGTTTTTGCAGTGTAGTTGTGATTAGCTTAAACTTTATTTCATAATCTTTTGGTTGAGGTCTTGCCATTTTTTGGATAATTATTCCTTCTGGTTTTGGAGGGATTTTTGCTCCAACACTTTTTTACTTTTGGATAGTTGTTATGATGCGTAACCATGGCAACAAGGTGTTGCTTTTACAACCGGGAGCATCTGATTAAGTAGTATTTCTGCTTTTGAACAGAAATACTACCTGGATTATGACCCCAAAACCCTAACTTTCTATTCAGCTTTCCAGCCGTGGGCCAGACAGAGATTTAAAGTGAAGCGGCGAAAGCAAATGAGGTGGATTAGCAATGCTACCGATGCTGTCATACAGGACATGTTGCTGTGAAATATCGCCTCTGCTACCTGGAAATTTAGCGGTTAGCGTAACAATCATGAGACCATCATGTAGCAGCACTCTTCAGTCAGAGGCCTCTTCAGTACCGCAGGAACACTGACTGCTACTGGAGATCCATCACCACACACAACAACTCTTGAAGGATACAACATTTAATGTCTTTATACGGTAAAGTATTTTAAACTGCTGCTGCGAATGTTACTCACCAAGTTGTTGCTAGATAACCACAGAATGAGCGAGTTGCTAGGTAACCACAGAATGAGCGAGTTGCTAGGTAACCAAAGAGTGAGTAAGTTAGTTAGCTGATTCCACCAATACTGCTTAACTGGATGTGAGAGAGATTGAGCTGTTAAAATCTTTCCTCTGCCTACATCCCCCAGAATGCTGTGCGGTTCTGGATCGGAGTTCAGAGAATATTCTATATGTTGAACATTCTATCAGATTCATTATCTATTGATAATGATCATGTGTCCATTGCGATATATATATATTGTTATTGATTTATCGTCCAGCTCTATCTAGTCCTAATAGAATTTACCTGAGTTCAAAGTTCAAGTAAATAGAAGCTCAAAAAAACAAGATGGCCGCCCTGGGCATCACTCTGAATCCTGGAAACACCAGAAATTTGTCTTCCAAAACTTAAATATTAAAATATCAAATAATCAATAAAACATTGAATTATCGCCCAGACCTAAAAGATTGATTAATAATTTTACTCTTAAGCTGTAAGTCTGTGCAATATTGACGTCACAGCTCCAGTTATCAGCAAAGTGAAGCGTATTTCAGTAAAAGTCGGAGCTCAGAGGACAAACTACAAGCAGCAGGAAGATACAGAGAAGAAGAAACTGCAGCAGTGGAGAGAAGCTCAGCGTTTCTGAGGAGAGCTAAATGTTTTAACATTACCATCGGATCAGTCAGTGCTTTCAATCTGAGAAAAAAAAAAAGTCAACATTTTAGTGCATGTTGTTATCTGGACTACGACTGAAAACTTGTTTGTCTTCAAAGGGAATCCGAGGCGATGATTTCAGTGTGACATAAAACATGGCCGCCAGATCAACTGAATGATGAAGCGCTGAATCCAGGGCGTCTGTATATTTACCTCCATACATCCAGACTGTCCTCTGTCCGTCTCCGCGGTCCGGACGGCGTCCCTGCCGTGGCCGCCCTGCCCGCCCGCCTGCAGCCGCCGCTCCTCCCTGAAGCTCTGCTCCTGCAGCTTCTTGTTCAGGATACGCGCCGCGTTTTCGGCCAGCGTGTATCCTGGCGGCGCGGACAGGTCCTGCCGGATGCTGACCACCTCTGGGTTCCTGTCGCCCTGAGTCTCCACGATCAGCTGCACCGGGCTGGGTGACCGTCCCCTGGCGGCGCCGCCGTGAGCCGGGCTGGGCTCTGCGGTGGCGGGCGGCGTCGGCCGGGAGCGGCTGGGGGATTTGTTGAACTTCTCGAAGACGACCGGCGAGTGGTCAATGATGTTGAAGAGGCTGGAGAGGCCGTCGTTGATGGTGGTGTGGACGGGGCTGTCCCGGGTGGTGGTGGAGCGCGCCCACGCCGACTCACTGTTGCCCTTCTGGGGGGTGGAGGGCGTGGCGGTGGGGCTGTCACGACAACAAGAACCAGTAATTATTGCGATAAATGATAATGCTGTTGTTTTGAGACCATATTCAAATGGTAGTTTGGTCCTTTCTTCCTATTTTGATCTCCTTTTCGCTGTTTTAGGACGTCTTGTCACTAAATCCAAATAAGCTGCTGCTGGCTACGCTGCCAAATCAACATGTTCACTTACAAGTAAAATTGGCTGCAAACAGACATCCAATTATGCAACCGTACATCTTTGAAAAGCAGAAGTGTAGCCTCCTGCAGAACCAACAAGAATGTAGCAAGCGATTTTTGGTGGTAAGTCAACAGCAAAACATTTGTCTTTTCCAGCAGCCTTTGTACAGCACAGACAAAACCAGCTGACCAAATGTGCTGGAGTTGCACTTGGGTTGCTAGGTAACAGGCTAGGCTTCTGGAGTTGCTAGGTAACGGGAAGCGCCTTCTGATTTGTGACATTACATTCCAGAGGTTTTTGAAACCTCTCATCTTCCAGGCACCAAAAATCATTAATTTATTGCTACAAAGCTGCCGGGTTTATTGTAATAAACCCAAATCATTTTGATTGATCATTAATTGATTAATTGCTTACGTGGCGGCACGGCTATTGTTTGGCGGCTCGTTCTTCCCCGACGTGGACGGCTTGCGCTGCAACTTCGGGGAGCCGTATTTGGGCGAGCAGCACGGTCGCTCGAACTTGCTTTGAACCACCGGCGAATACTGCACCTTCCTCGTGCCGCGCGACGGAGACGAGATGGGCGTGCCGCCACCTTTAGGGGTGAGGCAGCGGTGGGGGCTGCTGGTCAGGTTCCGCAGCAGGTCCGTCTGCAGGCCGACGCTGATGGTCTGGGTCGTCTGGGTTCCTCGCGTGGTGAAACCGTTGGTCTGGCAGGCGGTGTCGCGCACGGCCAGCCCCGGCGGGGAGCGGATGGCGTTGCGGACGGAGATGGCCACCTCCTTCATGTCGTCGCTCAGGTTTTTCTGAAGCTGCAGTTCCAGAGAGGAGGCGTAACCCACAGTGGAGCAGATGGGGGACGGAGTGGGAGACGTCCGGAGTCCGCCGCCCTCCAGGAGACACGGCCACCGCGCACCGCTGAACACCTCGTCGGATCCCCCGGCCTCTCCGCCCAGCCGCGGTCTGCTTCCCTTTATTGCTGAAACAGTTTATCAGATTAGTGGAGACAAACCGATTGTTGAAATAAATTCGGACTCAATCAATCATGAGTGTGCAGGAGTTAATTTATTTTGTTTAGTCAACAAGTTGTTTCTCCAAACATTTATTTATGTGTTCAGTTCTGTTGCTGCTCTTGGCAGTTGGTGGTAACTGACAGCTCCGCCCCCTTTTTTTCTGCTGCCGTCGGTAACTGTGGCATGTATGAGAATCAGCTCTGTGTTTTCTTTATTATTATATCTTATTATATCTACTAGAAACGAGACAAAAAAACTTGGTTACATATTGTGCTTTTGAAGCGTCGTCCCAGTAATTACAGCAGTAAACAATATTATTGTCTTGGAAACATTATCCAACGATAAACTGCAAAAACAAAATGTTATAGAGTGTTTTTGGTTTTTCATTGAAAATATTATCACTCAATATTATCACTCATAGTAGTAATTCATCTAAATTGTAAATATATGTATATCTTAATATCACTCGGCACAAATTCTGTAAAAGAAAATCTCCTTTTAGGGCTGAAATGATTCATCACATGAATCAATTGTTGAAATAATCTATTTTAGTAATCGATTAATCGGTGCAGCCTTGGAAAAAAATATTTTTGTAATAGTTACATACATCAGAATAATTGATAACTATAATAATCATTAATACCTTTGGAATAAAGCAGATCCGGGTCCTGGGTCGCGGTTCGGTCCATCGCCCCCGTTCGGGTCGGACTGTGGAGGACGGGAACCCCGTAGTGCTCCACTCCGACCCCGGCCCCGGGGTCCCTGAGCGGGGACTTGTGGCAGTGCTCGGGGCTGCTCAGAGTGCTGGTGGTGAGGGTGGCGCTGGTGGTCAGGAACCAGGAGGCCGGCGGAAACGGGTCGGACCCGGCCTCCCCTTCCAGAACCGACCGTGGGCCGGGGAAGCCCCAGCCCTTGTTGCTGAACTCCTCGATGTACTTGAGGTCGTCCGGGGAGAGCGGCGGCGTGACGTCGTCTCGGTCGGGGCCGCCGGGGCGGGACTTGTCAGGGAGGAATGGCGAGCTGTCCATCAGCCGCTGGAAGTCGCTCATGGAGCAAACAGACTTGGCTCTGAACATAAAACACATCAAACGCAATAAATTAAACCATGAGCAAGTTATAAACCATCACAGTTGGGTAGGAACTAGTTAAATTTACTGAATTACATTTACATGAGTAACTAATTTGAAAAAATTTACTTCTGCAGTATTTCTACTATGCTGTACTTTTCTATTTTAACATTGTCTGTAATAATTTTGTAAACATCTGCACCAGAGAAAGAAATCATTCCTGAACTGAGATCAGGGCCACACATAATCAGTTCAGGGGCCACAAAGGGCCCCCAGGTCACACTTTGGACACCCCTGGGCTTCAGGCTATTCAAAACATCTTCATTACATATTTTTGTATAAAATCATTCAAAGACAATGAGATTTTAGTCAGCTCAGTTATGTCTATTTTGATCTCCTTTTATCTGTTTTAGGGCCTTTTACTGCTTTAAATTCAAATAAGTAGCTCCTGGCCACACCCCCCAACTCAACATTTACACTCACGTAAAAATGGCTGCAAAGAGATAAAACAACTGCTTTGAAAAGCAGAAGCATTTTCTTACAAATTGGTTTTAATCTCTTTTACAGTATTTATTCATTTGAATAATTACTTCCATTCATTACAATTGCTTGTTATGTTTTTGCCCTTCGAGATTTAAAGACATAAAAGGCATTATAAATATAATGTATTATTACTATTCTGACCAAATGTACTGGAACTCCACTTGGGTTGCTAGGTGACGAGTGGAACTCCACTGGGGTTGCTAGGTGACGAGTGGAACTCCACTTGGGTTGCTAGGTGACGAGTGGAACTCCACTGGGGTTGCTAGGTGACGAGTGGAGTTCCGACTGGGTTGCTCGGTAATAGCTGGGCTTCTCTGGGGTTACCAGGTGAGATTTGTGACGTTTTGAAACGGTTTGTTTTATAGATATAACAAAACTTTTCATATAATCCTGAAAAACATGATCTCCTTTCTGTCCCCACTCAGGATGATAAATAATTCTAACACAACCCGTTTCGTTCTTTCCTTCTTTTTTTTTGTAAACCAATTGAACCCTTCTTAATATTTCAAACTTGGCTGAATTATTTATAATCATAGCAGCGTGGATCCCTATCCTGCTTAGAAAGAAAACCCAAATAAAAGCCACCAGGGACAAACTGTGTGTCACTTCTAGTAAAAGCAAACAGAATCAACACAAAGCGTCCCCAGGGGCCGTCGTGGACGAAGGAGTGAGAGAAATGCAGTAAAAGCCTGGAAGTGACAACCAGTCAGGCTGAATGGGGTTTGACTTTAACTCCTACCTGAGGAGACTTCCACCTTCCCTCATCTCCTCTTCTGGGTATCCAGGAGCGCCGTCACCCTCTGAAATCTCATTCAGAGCCTGAAACAACAGACGTAACTCTGTTTACACACAGCAGGGAAGGCCAAACATCAGCCAGAATCCCAGAGCTGCAGCCATCCTGTATTAGAAACTTAAACAAAATAATTATGCTGTGATTTTTTTTTATGCATTCAGTAACAATTTAAACAAGTATTATGTTAATGAAACAAAGTGCCAGTTTTGTTGTCTCAGTACAATGCAGACATTTTCCTAACCTTTTGGATATTTTCTTTACTTTATTTGGCCGAGTAGATATTTTCCCAGCAACAAACGCTTCTTTTATTACCCAATAATACCAAGAATTGATGTTCACTGAGCAGCCACTAAAACTGGAACTACAATTGTCACAATAATAAGTTGTGCCAGTTATTGAAATAAAAATATTGTCGTTTTAATGTGCTATATGGAAGACTAATAAACTTAAATTATGTAAAAAAGACAGGACCCTGCAAATGAAAGACATTTTAAATATCCAAAATGAAACACAACGTTCAAAAACATTAAATAAAACGGAAACAAACAACTAAAATCATGAATGAAATGATTTATGTAGAGTTATCTTCTTGAGTCAAGAAGATAACTGTCAAAGTTAGCTTCAGTATAAAATTGACATGCTGACCTCGTTCATGCAGGGGAACCTCTTCTCGCTCTCCAGTCGGCAGGGCGGCGGGACCTCCGGGCCACTGAGGGGGTCCAGAGACAGCGCATCCAGGAACAGGTTCTCCGTCGGGCCCTTCAGCCCCACGGCGGCCCCCTTCTCTCCCAGCAACGCCTCGGAGTCTGAGTGGGAGCGCGTGGGGGGCGCAGGCACTGGAGTGGACGAACAGGGGGACGGAGGAGCGTGAGGGGAGCGCGGGACGCTGCACGGGCTTTCCTGAGGTGAAAACACTCCTCTGTGGGCTAAGCTGCCATCTTTGATGTCGGGGCCTTCGCCTCGTCTGCTGTTCAGTTCCCTTTGCATCTGAACGATTACAGATAAACACACATCAAGATAACTTGTCTTAGCCTCTCTGGATTCTCCATGAAGAAAAGTTTAAAGATGGAGAAGTTGCTGGAATTAACTAATGATTATTCTAATCGATTAATCTTTGATTATTCTGATGATTAATTGAATAACAAAACGGTACAATCTGCAGATTTTTTAAGCAATATTAGAAATGCATTAAAAGACACAAATAAATAATTACATTAGTTTTTAAAATAAGAAAATAAACATTTTATTGCCCAAAATGCAATAACAGTGTTGCTGCAAACACGCTTGATCATACATAGCAAATGATGCTATATATAAAAATATTAATATTTGAAAATATCAGCCCTTTCAGTTTGACTTAACATAAACACAGCGCAAAGACAACCTGCTGATCATTTTATAGATTAACCGATTAATAATTGGATAGCAAACGGTGATTTATAAGAGTTTTTAAAATAATTTTTTATGAACCAGTCGAAGTTAAAGTTATCCCACTGAGCATTTCTGGATAAAATATATTTACACTTATATATATGTTTTTGTACATTTTTGACTGAGTCTGTTGCTCCTTCATCAAATGGTCTTTTTTGAGTCTGTCTATTCCAGCGTAATCGATTGCTAAAGGAGTTGAGAATTAATTCAATAATCGATTAATCATAATTAATTCGATTAATCACTTCAGTGCTCAGTTTATGCAAATGTTTCTCTTAGAAAAATTGCCATGTTCCAAATCTATAATCTGATCAGCTCATTAATTCAAAACAAACAAAACAAAGAATTGATTAATCGAGATGAATCCGATTAATTGCTTCAGTCCTGGTTCTTTGCGATGTGAATTTTGCAGACTAATTTTGCGATGGCGATGTATTTGCAATATATTGTGCAGCCCTACAGTGTGGCATCAGGCAGGGCTTTAAAATCTTTAAACCCTCAAGCTTAATTGACTGGATTTTTTTATGATTGCATTAAAGAAATAAATTATGGCAATAATTTCAAACTGTGGTAATAACTATTAAAAATGTTATATTATCAATAATAGTATGTTCTAGTTTGCCATCTTTCAGTTTGTACAAGGATACTTTTACAGTTAAAACCCAAACAGATGCCGTCTGTTATGTGTGAAAGCTCTAATGAACATTTATTTACCGTCATTTTTTCCACTGGCTGCCCTGTCGATTTTTATCATCTCTCCCCCTGAAGCACATAAAGCACGGCGCCACCTATAGCTGCTTTAAATTAACACCATGGGCTATGGCCACATAAATACAATAACTATTGATGCTTCACGCAAATACACTCCATTTTTTTCTTATTGATGTAGTAAGAGACCCTTAGTAATCCTTAAGAAGAGCCAGTTTATTTGAGTATCTTTAGGCTACCTTTATTAACACATTGATGAATAATGTATCTGCCTTTACTGCTTCATATCTACATTCAGTGATGCATCAGCATCTTTTCTTAGACGTGTTAAGAGAGCTGTTTTCCTCTCCCCTGCTTTATATGATTATAGTCTCACAGTGCTATCATGGTAATGACGCTCGTTCTGCTGCTTTCTGCTCTGACCAGCAGCCACAAAACGAAGAATCCAGCGGAACAGAGGGAAAAAGTAAATCCATTATTCAGTGACCCTGGGAAGCTGCTCCAACCACAGCAGGGATGATATGCAATCTGAGAGCTTTGTCTTTGCTTCAGATTAATACAATCATTTGAGATCAGCTGAGACAAAGTCAAAGACTTCAAGATTTGATTTAGTTTAAGCTCTAAGACTAGAAAAAGTTTCTATATTTCATCATCTTCATTTTAAAAATCTCTCTGAGATGTTCTGATGAATATAAGATCCTGTGATCAGAGTCACTCAGTTCTTTTCATGTCAGATGATTTTTTTAATTATGTGGAAGGATTGGAATAAAAAACATTTATTTTTTTAACTAGAATATAAAATATTCTGGTTTCATATTTAATACAAGATGGATGGATGGATGGATGGATGGATGGATGGATGGATGGA
>VMRN01000007.1:9927516-9968081 GCA_010277015.1 Poeciliopsis turrubarensis
GATAAACAGATGGATGATGGATGGATGCTGAGTTAATGTGTTTAGATCTTTAACTCTCTTTATGTCTGAATAAAACCAGTTGCCATGGCGACTGGACAGTGTCGAGGATCTTGTCTGCTGCCGTTCAGTGAACTGAACTTACTGAACCAGCTGAGCAACATCATATCCAGGAACATCCAGAGTTCTCACTTAAATTCTGGATGTTTCTCTCACTTGGTTAGACTTCGGTCCAGAACTGGGTCAGTCCCAACGTCTCTCACCCGGTCCATCTTCCAGCGGAGTTCCCTCATGCTGCCGTCCCACTCCTGGCGCTCCCGGTCGAAGCGCTCCTGGAGCTCCGCCCTCTCGCGGCTCCACCTCTTCTCTCCGTGCTGCAGCCTCCAGCGCAGGTCCAGAGACTCGCTGTGGCTCTGGGCTAGCAGGCGCCGGTGCTCCTCGCGCTCCTGGGTCAGGGCCCACTCCGCCTCTCCTCCAGGCGGCTCCTCTTCGCCTCCCTGAGCTTCGCCTCGCACCTTTTCACCTGCCTCCTCCTCCAGCTGCTCAGACCAAACACACAGGTAGATTGATGACACCTCAGACAGGAAGATGTGTAGATAAAGAACAGAGAATGTTGCTTTTTTCATCAGTGAAACTAAAAGTAGGACTGAAATGATTAATAGTGATGAACCGATAACTTAAATAATCGTCAAACAATTTAGGAATCGATTAATCGTTAACTGCATAAAAAATACATACAGTTTGCATTATATATAAAGAAAAGAATGTGGTGTGTTGTTGCATTTCATGCAATAGAAATATTTATTTTCTAATTTCTAAAAGGGACTGAATTGTTTATTTGCATATTTTAAAGCATTTCTAATACTGCAGGAAGTGAGTTTACATGGTAAAATTAAATACATTTGCCAGAATGTATTTAATTTTACATTCTGGCAAATGTAAAATTTGCCAGAATGTTTTACATGTTTTACATTTGCCAATTAAATTGGTTCAATTTAATTGAACAAATAAATTGAACCAATTTATTTGTTCAATTAATCGTCAGAATAATAAGTCGTGGTTGATTTGAA
This sequence comes from Poeciliopsis turrubarensis, assembly GCA_010277015.1. Lineage (NCBI taxonomy): Eukaryota > Metazoa > Chordata > Actinopteri > Cyprinodontiformes > Poeciliidae > Poeciliopsis > Poeciliopsis turrubarensis. The sequence continues at coordinate 9,928,584 of VMRN01000007.1, forward strand.
GCAATCTGATTGGCTGACAGGTTTTAGCGTTGTGCTACACTGCCCCCTATGGGTGCGGCATGTTTAAAATCACTCTCAGAGGGAGATCATGTGGATGAAAATGTTTCTGAAACTTATTCCGTGTGATCAATAATATTTTTTAAATGATGTGGTGGAGATTTTTGCTTTTATAAATATATTTGTACATGTGGATAAGGCCTGTGAACTGTTCCAACACGCAGGTTGCTTTTTGTTATTTTCTTTCTGCTTTTGGTCATGATAAAAGCTGGTCTTAATCTGAAAAAAAATGCACACAGGTGTTAGATGAAAACAACCAACATACTGTCTGTTGGGTTGTGCCTGGGCGCCTCTGTTACTTTGTTAATTTCAGACAAAACACAAAAGCTGTTCTTCTGACTTTCTCTTACAATCCGTCTTCTCCTGAGAAAGAGAAATGCTGAGCGAAGAACTCAGAGGTCCTGCAGAAATCTTCAAAGCTGCAGAACAAAAAAAGGTGCAACTTCTCGTTTTTTCTGTGATCTTCAGAGAGGCTTTGATGCGCCGGCAGAACGGTACAAACCAGAACGAAGTGTGAGGAGCATCTCAAGGCCGCTTGCATAACTTTCACAACTATTTGCCCTGTTTATATTGCAGCTATAAAACTGTGAGGCTTTTTAAACAAGCCAGAGGTCAAACTGGACCTTATGTTCACAGGTGAGGGGCGGTTTTCATTTCCCCTCCGCTCTGCTGAGCTGCATAATCATGATGGGTAAAAAGAACATTTCCAACAGCTTAATCAGAACGAAGCAGCCCGGAGCGAGCCGACATTATCAGATGAAACTAAGCACATTAGTTCTCAGAGCAGCCCTCAGCAACCTCTGCACTGTGGGGGGATTGGACCGTGTAAGAGCCGCGTGGATTAGAAGTGCGAGAGTTAAAAAGATAATCTTCTTCCTATAGCTCAAGCCTCCTAATTGGTTCCAAAAGCTGCATTTTCCCGTTTTTTAATCAGATAAAGCTTAGAAGAGACTCCACTCTGACACGGCGAGCTTCAGATTGGATCTCCGAACGCTTCGGTCCGACGGAGAACGTGTCCTCCAGCTGACTGCGCTGCAACGCTACAGGCGGTTGAGTTGCCAGATCGATTTAACGAGGGTTCAGTCCATTCTGGGCTTTTCTTCCCCAACCGATTACTCAAAATTCACATTTTGAATGGTTTTTGTTCTTCCATTTGGGTCTCAACTGCTTTTAAAAATGATCCAAGAGCTTAAAAAACAACCTGCCATTTAAAAAATACCTCCGGAATATAACAAATCAGCAAGGCGGTTACCTAGCAACCCCAGAGAAACCAAGCCCGTTACTTAGCAACCAGAGACAAACTCCAGGACGTTCGGTTAGCATATTTAAAACAAATAAGAAAATAGACATTTATCGCCTAAAACGCAATAACAGCTTTTCTTCAGAGTAATCATTGATTTTTTAAATTAACCAGTTAATTACTGCATAGCAAAAGGAGCTGCATAGAAGATTTATTTTTATTTTTTGACAGAATTTGCATTGGGTGTAGGCCTATCACAATAAACAATAAATCAATTAATCGCAAGATAAATTAGCTCATTACTTTCCATTTGTATAATTTATCATTTTTCTCTCTTCCTACAAAAACTGGTCTTCATTCAGGAGCGTTGGTCTCAGCTAGAACGTTTCCAAGGACAATTTTGTTTAGGATTTATACATTTAGAGGACGTTATAACTAATTTTATCTGTAGTTCCTGTTGTTTATTTTGGACACTTAAAATATCTTCCAGTTCCAGTGACAAATATTCATCAGAATTTAAAGTCTATTGATTTTTGCAAATGTAGTTGAAATTGGTCTCAAAACAACAATATTATCATTTATAAATAAAATAGATTATTTTATAGTTCGGTGAAGCTAAAAATAGCATGTGAGAAGTTGTGAGTAGAACATATCAAGGTTTATCTTAAATGCAAAATGTCCCCAGCAACAATATTTAAATAAAAATGCGGTTTATTTTTAATCATTTCAGTGCAGCCTGGAATGGCTAACGCATGCAGCGTGTGCAGATTTGGCTGTCACGCCTGGAAGGGGCAACATGTTTCCTGAAAGAACAGCTTTTTTCCACCAGATTGCTGCACTCCTTTAAAGGTGGGCGGTGAGACGCCATCTGTACCTGGGCGGCCTGGCACTTCATCTCCATCCACTTGACCTCCCAGGCGGCCTTGTCGTTGGCGTACGCTTGCTGCAGTTGGCACCGCCTCAGCTGCTCCTCCCTCAGCTCGTCTCGAAACTCCTCCAGGAGCGACCGCAGGGCCTGCAGCACTCGCCTGTTCTCACCAAACTGCAAACAGACAACCAACACTTTCATTGTTTTAAAAATAAAACAGCAACATTGCACACAGGAAGCCTGCATAAATACTTAAGACACAAAAGGTACAAAATAAAGGCAGAAATCCTTAGAAATCTCAGAGTTACTCTGTAATAAAAGCTGAAATATGATTTATTAGACTTGCATGAGATCTGAGCAGCTTGGCTCAGTAGTGGGTTTTGCTTGTGGTTCCTGGGAAACCAGTCATCACCTGGAGGTGTCACTACTGGGCTGCTGGCTCTGTCAGCCTCTTCAGAAAAGTTTAAAATGCGCTCAGGTGCAGGAAGGCCTGAAGCTGCCATGAAAGTTTATGACCAATAATAAAGTGAAGGCTAAATTTAAATGGTTGGTAGTTTGTATTTCCAGGCACATAAAGCCATTTTGTAGCACAAAGTTAATTTCAGTGGTTATAAAATACATCAAACATGATTAAAAAGAAATCTGACGTCTTGAAATTAGGCCTCTGTCTCTTTAAGAAGCTCCTGCTCTTTTTGACACTGCCTTCAGCATGTCATCACAACCATGCTCCTCCATGAAGCTGTTTAAAGCCTTTCTTAGGAGCGTTGGACTGAGAATCAGCTCATAAATTAAGCTCAGCAGATCTGCAGTTCTACCAGGTGTTTGCTAACTGCTGCTGCCACTAGTCTGGAGGAGCAGACTGGGGTAATAACAGGGGATTGGCTGCTTCAAACAGCAAGTCAAGACAACTCCTTTCAAGTGAGTGAAAATGAATGGCACTCCCTGATTGGCAGCTTTCCAAACTCCAGCTAATAGCACATCAACTAGCATTGCACCTGGATAGCTCAGCTTCCAACTGGAACATTTTATTCCAAACACTTCATAAATGCTCTACAAAAAAAATATGTGGATAGTAATTTTATGCAAATAACTGAGTAACATCCTACAGAAAAATCTGTGACTGTCACAGATTTTGTGTTGCACCTGTAGTAGGTGCAACATACTACAGCTTGCGCATACTGTAGTTACTCAACAGAACATTGTACGGGCAAAATGGAAAACTACCCACAGCACCATGAAGTGAGAGCTCAAGAAAAATCCTCTTCATGATGTGAAAAGTGAAAAAATCAAAAGCTTCTACAAAGTTAAGCACTTCAGGGTGATTAATAATGCATCCAGACTGCCGACATGTACAGGTTTTACGTTACAGATAGGTAAAGTGGGCGACTGGGACCTAAAAGCAGATCTCTAAGAAAGCTGAATACGGATAGAATCCTGAAAACACGTCAGCTTCTTTAAACATCACATTTAACCGAGATTCCAGGATTTGATTTTGGCCTCAATAAGAAGCAGAAAACTGGGTTTATTCGACATATCTAAGAGGGTCAGAATCTGCTTACCGTGCCAGAATATATTTTACATAGAAAAGGAGAATAAAGTGCAACTGAAGAGCGCGAAAAGCACTGATTCACCAATTTCAGATGAAAGGAAGACATTTAAATTTCAAAACAAGTTAATTTTTCATGATTAAGTGCAGCCATGTTTCTAAATTGGCTTAATTCGACCCAATTTCAAGACAGTTTCTGTTTTATTTCATCAGAGTGACTTTAACATTCTGATGAAATTCTGTGGTTTTAACACAGAATGAACTCTGCAGTTAAGCTTTTTTTAATTTGCAGCAACAAAACATGGTTTTGTGATCTTAGTGTGTTTTGACAACACAGTGGTAGATTTGGTTCAATTTGGGACATTTGTTACATTTGCAGCTGGTCTGGTTCTCTTTCACAAAAAACTCTGAAAAATCTGTTGCTGCACACGTCCGTTTAGCTTGCAGCTATAAGCTACGTTAGCTAAGCTAACTTTGCTAGTTTGGCAGTGCTACGTTAAATATCACTGACATTTATCTTAGTGTTACACACAGGTGCATAGTGCTCAAAAACTGTAATATGTTCTATGTAGTTTTATTGTTTATAAGTTAGAGTTAGTAGTTCTAAGCTTGTAGCTTGTTCATTGTTGTCATAGCAACCGCCTGCAAAGATGGCTGTCAGCTACAAAGTTTTAACTTAATCTCAAAAGCAGATCCCTCTGTTATAGTTTTTCTTTTGCTGCAGCCGACTCTTTATTTGTATTTGAATGTATTTTTGACTCTCTTTGTTAAAAAAAATAATATAGACGAAAAGTTATACATTGTTTTAATTGACCAGTTTATATACGTATTTATTTAACTTCTGTTTTATAATCTATTCATTCCACTTTGAAGGTCGCAAGACTTTAACTCCAACACTGTCAAAGGGTTTATTCTTTATTTTTATTATAATATTCTGATATTTGTCCCAAGGTGTGTTAGTGTTATTTGTTCACATCCCCTGGGAACTATGTATGTATATTTAACGTCCAGTGATTTAAAATGTGAGCGTAGCGGCTGTAAGCGGGTCGGTACCTGTCTCTGGTGCTGCAGGTGCTGGTCAGGGGACAGCAGAGGGACAGCGGGTCCAGTTTCAGGGACGTCCCCCAGCGTTTGTGCTAAACACGGCCTGTCGTCTCGTTCCGCCTCCCCCTCCGCCGGCTCCGCCGTCACTCCCATCTCTGGGAAACCCTCCAGCTTCTCCAACTGGAACAGATGAGCGAGTCAGGAACAACCGCGCTCTGATTCATGCACTCCGTTCTGTTTTCATAGCAACACTTCCTGCCACAGATTGGCAGCTTTCACGAACATTTACAGTGAAGGAGAAGACAGGCAACCACTGTTGAGTCTGGAGGAAAACACACATGACTTATAATCTGGACATTTACACACACATGGACTCAGGTGGAGTAAATCTGACAGGAATCAAACCGAGAAGGAAAGCAATACTTTCTCACTCTAAACTTTTTCTTCTGCATGTGGTTAAAATTTTTAGCAGCATTTTTCCCTTTACAAACATTGAATCACGTATGTAGACACACATACGTTCCTTAAGATCATTAAATCAATGCTGCAGCTTTAACTACAGCACTCAGTTTTCTATCGACAGAGATTGAAACGGCAGCGGTCAAGCTTCACTGAAGGCTGTGATGTCCAGGAAATCATCTGAACAAAAAGCAGAACAAAACACAACATGAATCTCACAGATTGCGGCTCCAATCAACCAGAAACCCAGGAGGATAACGAGCAGAAGTGGAGCATCGACTGCAGAATCGACGAGTCAAACCGTAAACGGAGAGACTCAATCAAGCCTGGCAGCTCCTCAGCTGTCAGGCCTGCAGGTACACGAGTCAAAATATCTCCACCACTGGAAACGACTCAGGATGAGATGCTCGTTTTTTACTGTCTTTACTGCTTTGGCTTTAATAACCGGCAATCTGAAATAATCTGCACTGGAATCAGGAAACAAGTAGCAAACCGACACGTAAAATCCAAGCACTTTTCAAGCATTTTCATGTCACACTTTGGACTTAAAAACAATACAAATGAACTAAAAATACGGTTTCACTGTTATATTATTTCATTAATTACTGTTATTAATGCTTCATGATGGTATTTTACATTCTACTGCAGGGAGAAAATGCAGGGAGAAAATGCAGGGACAAAACAGAAAGTTAACAAAAAAATCCCCCCCGTTATCAATAAAGTTATTTAACATATAAAATATTAGAATTAATTAATAAATGAATATTTATTTAAAGATCAATAAGTAATTGAAAAATTAGGATTAATAAATACTAATTACAGAGAAAAAATAGAAGCAAATCGAGATAAATTACCTTCCTGCTCAAACACAATATACAAAGAAAATCTTTTTAAAAATTACTGACATTTAGCAAATAGAAGTAATTTTGGTAATTAAACTGATCTAAAACAATAAAAGTTCAATCTAATTTAACTTAAGAGAGAGACACAAAAATGTGTCTCTCTTTTTATAAAGTTTATGAAAATATCTGCTTACAGTTGTAAATTATGTTTTCCAAATTTAGGCTTTTAATTAGGGGCTAAATTGCACTTCATGACCAAACTGCGCAGTTTGAATATCAAGTACTTTCAAGAATCATACTCAAAACTCAAGTGCTTTCCAAACCAGTTCATTGATCAAAGTAAATATTCTTAAACGTGCAGCAGACAGATAATCGTCTGTGTTTGTGTTTATGAGAAGCTGCGTGGCTCACGTCGGGGCCGCCGGTCTCGTCTCCAGAGTCGCCCTTGCAGCCGAGCCTCCAGTGCAGCAGGATTCCCCTGAGCTTCATGTAGAAGATGATGGTGTTGCGTCTGAACAGGCGCACCTCCTGCTGCAGCAGCGCTCGCTCCTGAGCCCAGGGCGCCTCGTGGCTCTGGAGGCCCTGAAGCTCCAGGCCTTCACGATGCGCCTCCAGGCGTAAACGCTGCTCCTCCTGCCACGGAAACATGCTGATTTATACCGATTATTAAGCTTTTATTAAATCATAAACCAGCAGTAAATATAGACATTCAGAAATATTTGAGGCTTATGTCACATTTTAAATCACTTCGAGCTTCTTTGTTGACAAACTATATGAAGCTAGTATAACTAAACTCGCTAATTTTTTCTTAAAAGTATTTCCTGACCTTGTTATCTCGTCATCATTGTGTTAACAATGAGCAGCAAAGCAATGCATCCTTCTTTCTTTTATTTATCAGTCGTATATTTAATATTTAGCACATTTATTGATAATTTACCAGATAAAACCAATTCATAACCATCCATCACTGTTGTTTTTTGATCTCTCTGAACTAGTACTTTTTGGATAAGTCAAGAAAAAAAAAAGAATCAGAACTATCACAATTTTTTGATGCAACACTGAAGTAATACTTTGAAAGTACCAATATTGAAACTCATTCTATGCTATGCAGATGCTCTGTCTACGCCGAGGAAGATTAACTCACTGCAGCTAGCTAAAGTGACTGGCACTGGCATGGAAATTTAACTTACCTTCTGACTGATTCCGCTAAAAATAATGGATTCATAATTTTTTGGGACGTCACTGTTTATTGAGCAGTGAACTTTCAAAAGCTTTCATCCGAAAATGACAAAAAACAAAACCAATTCAAGACAAAAGGCAGAGTTTTTGATTTAGGAACAGTAGTAGGTGTGATTTATTTTTCTTTTCCTTCTCCAGAAAGATATTAAGTTGCAACTTGCTTCTTAAAGTTGTTCATACTTTAGGTAACTGTGATGTCATGGCGTACCTGGGGCAGGTTACTGCCAGCCTCCCGCTCCTCTGTCACTGCTCTCATCCGGCGTTCGTGATCCAGACGAAACTGAACGTCAGCAGCTGCCGTGTCCCGGTGCTGAACCCACAACAGCACAAAAAGAGAAACTTTTATTAAGATCCATGCAAAGGTTTTACCACAATTCAGGTTAAAGGTCAAAATGAGGATTTTCTTGCTGATTGTATTTGTTGTTGGTTTATTCACTGCAAAAGAAACCACCAGCTGAGGAGAACTTGGCAGATAACTTGTTTAAGATGTTTATTTAGTTTTGCTGAATTAAAGTTTGGTACTGTGTTGTTTTTAAAGACGTGTGCATCTCAGTTAATTAAAATACCAATGAATATTTGTAACTAATGTATGGTGGCATTACACAGAAAATAGCTTATTTCAAGCAATTCTTCTGTTAATTCTGATGAATATGGCGTGTAGTTGGTCAAAATCCAAACGTCAGTTTTTCAGAAAAAATTTTGATTATTTGCGAGTTTTTTCTCACAAATGTCTGTTTTTCATCTCAAATTGTCTAAGTATTTTTTCTAGAAAATTAATAAATTTTTTGGCACAAACTACTCTCTTTTCTTCCTATCTAAAATGGCCCTAATATGGACATAGATTCAATTTTAATTTCTAAAAATGACTAAAAGTGTGTGATTTAACAATTTATTCAACAAAAAAAAATTCTCATGTTTCTTGGACCCCCATATGCCAGTAGGTGGACCTGCAGGCGCCCATGCCCCCCAGCTTGAAAAACACTGACCTCATAGTTTTCAGAGAAACTGAATTTTGGCCGTTAATTAGCTGTAACCCATATATGAAAGTATTTTATTATGCAATCATCTTCTTTTCTTTTTTTTTAGATGCACATAAATGTATTTCTAATCAATTTTGTAGGTTGAATAATGCAGCTTCAGCAAAAGCGTCTCTTATTTGCTTTTATGTATTTTTATGAATATGGATCTGATCAATAGTGTTAAAAAGAGATGACCACATAGTCAAATTTAACCCACAGGATTAATGTTCCATTTTTGATTTCCATTTCTGCACCTCTTCAGTTTGCGTCGTCGGTAAATCGAGCTCCTCGGTTTGTCCTGACCCGGCATCACCTCCCTGTCAAGCCCAATGTCAAATGAAATGCAAATCACACATGCTGACTGCGCGGTGCTAATCCTGCCATATCCAAGCTGCTTTCCCATTCACCCATTCATTTATTTCACCCCACAGATTAGGCTGCTGCTGAAAGCACAGGAGATGAACAAAAAGTCCACACGAATGTGCTATAACTGTGACTACAGCAGCGATGTGCCGCATCGCCACTGCCAGCATTACGTAACTCTATAAACACAAACATCAGCCGGCGATTACGAATGGCCTCAGCGTGTAGAGCCAAGTCGCTACAAACAAGAAATACATGATATTTATGGTGCACAATGTGTATCTAGATATTGGAAAGTGAGTGTGTTCAGTGGTGAACCGGCGCCAGGGGGCATAGCTTCGCGTTGGGGTGAAATGTGTGCAGACTCAGCTCCGATACCTCCAACAGTCACATCAACAGCAAATTTTAGCTGCTGACACCTTGGAGGGCAATAAACCGGCAGCAGAACGACTGTAATCCAAACTATCACTGCAGGTATGAGATGTACGGGGAAAAACAAACAAATAATAAAAAAGAGAGTTAAATGTGACGGGAATGTATGGAGAAAAATATCTGTCAAAAAACATCAAAATGTATGTACAAGCCAACGTGTGCTCTTTTTTTCTTAAGAATTTCCTTCACAAACAAAACATACAATCCCTATTATGTATTTCATTTAACATATTTTAAGTTTCTTTTCTGTACACATTTACTTGTACATACACTTTTTTTTGACAGAAACATCCTCCATAGAGGTGAGATTGTGTTTATAGTCAAGTGACTGTTGCTTCAATGTCAAACGTGATAAATTTCAGGGACATTTTTAAGGTTTTATAAGAGAGCTGACTGAATTTCACCCTATTCAAACAAAAAGCAAAATCTAAATTAGACAAAAATAATCACACTGTAAAAATTACACAAAACAAGTCTGAGAGGCTATAATATTTGCTAATAATAGTTTTGGGTGAATTTGGACGCACATTTCGACTTCTACTTTTACACTCAACAAGTTTGTATCCATGTAATTAACCACTGCATAACAATTAGTTAAATATTTTCATGAACAACAATGATTAAAAATCATAAAAATATGTTGACTGTAAGCTTAATTCATTACATATTTCACAATTTAAGAATTTATAAATCACATACATAAACTATTTACATTGTTTGTGATTCAGATCCCCGTTTGGGCAAGTTGATTTATGAAAATATGTTTTATTTTCAAAGTCTAGATAACTGATTTCTTTGCAGTAAACTGGAGGTGAATTGTAACTAAGTATTGTAAATCACTGGCTTTCAAAGTGGGTGCAAAACATTCCCAAAGCTTGCACGAAGTGGCTTGTTGTTGATACAAAACATCATTTTCATATCTAAAAAAATCAAGAAAAGCATGAAAAAGTGAAAGAAGGAACTACTAATAATACATAATAGTATTCATAAAAGTTTAATGAAAAATATTAGAGCTATTTTAGTTTCAGCAGCTCTCAAAAATGACTTCTGAATATTGACTTCACAGCTGTGACTGTGGTTCTCAACATGTCAATTTTAATTTGTGAACTTTTCCTTAATTGCTAACTAAAAGCAGTTACACATGAAAATACATTTTTTATAGTTGTTAAACAGATAATGGTTCATTTCTTCCTGATGATGTTGCGCTGCTGTGTTAACTTGTTTACTCTAAATTTAGAGTTTATTAGCTAATGTTACTTTCAAACAATGAAAATAATATGCCACACTTTAATACTAATCTGCATTTCAAAATCCAAATAATTTTTTCTTCAAATGAAAATCTGCTTAGGGCCCTAAAAAAGCTTGGGCCGGCCCTGAGTTTGACACATGCACCATACATAAATGCACTTTAAAGATGAAAATAAAAAACTTCTCTAATTTATGGCAAAAATACCAGCAGCTAGCTGATGGAAAGTGACAAAAAAAAAAAAAATATCTATTTTTATAATTTTTATTAATCTATAAACCTCACAAAGATTTTCCTCCCTCACAGAATCCCCACCTTGTTGAACTAAAATATAGATAATTATTATTTTTGATCCATGTTTTTGGAGAAAATAGATTGTGCTTACATTTACAATACACTATTAAATCCCTCTCCATATCTTTGGAGCTGTGGTTGCAAGAATTTTGACGTATAAACACAGATTTTACCAGAATGGATTTCACCAGAACAGTAACATTCTGATGGTATTTTACCGTAAATTAGTGACTTTTTTTTTTTTACAGCATATGTTAAGCATTAAAAACTTCAGATTGTTTTCAAATTCTACTTCAAAACTCATTCAACCTTGTGGAGCTTCATTAGACGGCTGCTCACTCTGAGGTGAAAACTTTAAGTCACATGTTGCTCTGAATCATTTTAGTTGAGGGAACAATTAAATTAAAACAGCATCCGTCTCAAATCCATGTGTTAAGACCCGGCAGAGGGCCTAAACTGGTGGTGAAGTGGAGATATAGAGGAGGGAGGAGGCACTGACCTCTATTCTTAAAGCCAGGGGTCTGTGGTACATGGGGAGTCCCGTGGCTCCCCTGCTCTGGGCCGGGCCCCCAACCTGGCTCTGGGGCTCCACGCCTCGCTCCTGTCCTAGACGCCACTCCAGCTCATCCCTCTGAACGGACTGTGAGTGACATGGGAAGGGAGGGTAAAGGGGTGGTGGCCGTGGTAAAGGGGTAGAAGGGTGGGCAACGGGTACAAGGGATGGCCGTGGATGATGAGAGGTGGGGGGACATGTGTGAAGTGGATTGTGGACAAAACAGACAAAAGACACCAAACAGGGTAAGGGACCAAGGAAATAAAGCAAGCAGGAGGGGGAAATTAAAATAAAAATAAATAAAATGATAAAGAATATAAGCAGGAGAGGGGACGCAAATGAAAAGAAATCAACTAACGACTAAAAGGTGTGGAGAACGGTCAGACTAGAGTAGGAAGAAAAGCGCGAAAAGGAAAACCAACTTAAAGATGACGGCGTATGAGAGAGACGAGAAGAGAACAAGAATGAGGATGAACAAAATCATGGGCTGAAACATCTAATGGGAACACAAAGAGGAACAAAGAGAGGGAACCGGGGGAAAAGAATGCAAAACACTTGTTATGAAGCGCATGCAATGAGGGATACATGAGTCCAAACCAACAGCTGAGAAATACCACGGAAAATCGCAGAGCGAGAGCTAGCACGCTAATGGTTCTTCCAACACATGTCAGCGCACAGTCATGTGTGCCACAGAAGCAAAAGTGTCAGGAAAGCGTCTAGAAGTCTGTATGAAGCAAATTATATCAAGAGACTGTAGCATTGAAAAATTCATAGGGGTTTTCTGACATTTTTGAGCAGAAACAAGTTTACAAGCTATAGAACCTCATAACGTATTAACTGCGTTAGCATGTGCTAACGATTACTAGCTAACAATACAGTTCAAGCTTTCGAAGCTTGAACTGTGGACATAAAGACATATAAAGACATAAAGCATTGCTCAATGGAAAGAAATATTAAAAATATATACGAATTCCTGATAAATTTCATTGTAAAATTACATACCTTGAGACTGTGGTAGCATGTGCTAACGATTACTAGCTAACCAGCTTAGTTTGCTCAGACAAAAAAGCATGGAATAAAGGGAAAAAAATAAAAGCATATAGAAATTCCTAATGATTCCTCTTTTTTAAAAGTTGTAAGCAGGAAGTCATTAGTTGCATGCCTTGAAACTGTGCTAAAATGTACTAAGGTATGCAAGCTAACAAAGTTAGCAGAAAAAAAACAAAACAAAAAAAACATTCATCAGAGGAATAAATACTCATGCTGTTCGTCTAAAACAAATCCCTTAAAGTTTTAGTTTGAAAAAGGATAGCTGCACTTTTTGAAGCTTTGAACATTAATGATTATCATCTGGCTATAAAGTTTTCCAAGACTTTGTAGACTTCTTTCCAAATTAGCTTGATTTAATCAAAGGATTTGTTATAAATACTGGCAAACTAAGTGAAGGTTTTCTGACAAAAAAAAACAATATTATTGCGAATCAAAAACAACAAACATGATTCAAACAGAAGAGCTTGTAGTTGGTATTTAAAGGAAAATATTTTTAGGGTAGTTATAATAGAAGAATATTTATATATATATAGAATATTTTGCATGTGAAGCTGGTTGTTTTTAACTGAAATGTTTAAGCCTCCGTTTAAACTTAAAAGTTTTTTTATATCACACAGCAGGAAACATCAGTGCAGATATTGCACTTAAATTTCTGAGCATCTAATTACAGCAAGTAAAAAAAATAGTCTGCAAATTGTCATATTTATTTTGACACAACCACATAAAATCACAAAAAAAGTTAAAATTTCTAAAAAGTGGGTTGCTCTGCTTTTAATAATTAATAAATATTTCAAGATGTGTAAACAAGTTAATGTTATTTGCCTTAGTTGAAGCAAAGCTGGAAGAAATGCAGAAGACGAGGCCAATAAATCAAATCTGCTCTTTCGTGGGAGAATGTGTACATTTCTGTTTGAGCTGCAGTCTTTAGCTCATTTATTTTATGTAGAATTAAATAACAACGAATGAACGTGTTACTATGTTTACCAGTAACACATATATTCTATTTGTAGTATTACCAAAACTACAAGGTTTTTGTAATTCACAAAGGGTAAGGTTATTTAATTACCCAAAATATTCGCACCTTTTAACTTTCACCCCTGACTGTATGACATACAATTACTTTGAAACTAAAATCCCAGACTTTAAGTCCAAGTCAAGACTTTGGAGGGGTTGTAACCATTTCTTTATTCAGCTAAAAAGCTATATTAGCTAGAAAAGAGTTTATGCTTACTATTAAAAACAACGAAAGAGTCTTTTGTTAGGTAATACATAGAAATCCAGCGTACATTGTTTTCTGAAAGATTATGGCTAGATTCTACTTTCAAAATAAAAATTACAAACTAATTTTCTGCTGGAAGCTGAACCTGGCACACGTCAGATCTTAGGGCTCAACAGTTTGTTAAATCAAAAACATTTTCTAGTCTTTAAATAAGTTAAACATAATTTTGCCGGAGAAAAACTGAATCAGTGAGCTCTGGCCCTATGTCTGTTCACGTTTTTTTTTGTTTTTTTTCCCCCCCCCCCACGTGAATTTGTAAGACTACAAACCACGTAGTGGCACGTTTGGAGCAAAACGTGCCACTTAGGGGTTGTCGTGGGAACCGTGGAATCGTCATAGTAACTAACTTGTCACTTCTTAAGGCCAAGTGCAAAAGTCTCACTTGTGTGTTCGTTCAGAAAGCAGAACGCAGGTTAATGAAGTAAATTCAGTATGTTGCCGTCTTTCATTGCGACGGCCAGGTTGATCAAATATCAACCAAACAGTCCCCAATCAACTGCGCGTGAAAACACACAAAAACATCACAAAATTGGATTTAAAGTAAGTTTCAAATCAAAAAAACAAATAATTAAGGAATCCTTTTTTTTTTTTTTTTTTTACTTTTGTCAGTTAGAAAACAAAAAAAACCTTTCTTCAATTTCTGAATTTATGAGATTTTAATGTGTTCTGAAATCTAAAAAAGTTTACAGTATTAACTGACTAGATACATATGATTGGATTTCTTTCAATGAACAAAGAAGTATACATTGATCAAATGTACAACAATTAATGTTTTGTAATTTTTAAATAAGATTGTATAAGATCATATTTAAAGACAGAGAATGATTAAATTATCAACTTTAATTTGATACGCAGTATAAAAACTTGCATTTGAGCAGCAGTTGATTTTTCACTGGTACCAGATTTATTTACATCTGGCTTATTTTAAGCGAGTAATTCATTCACAAGTCCGGAGCGAGTTTCATGCTCTATGGCTGCTGATAAACGTGTATGCAGGCTTTAAGTTTGGTTCGGTCCAAACGGTTCTTTGTCCTGTGTAGCTGCATGACAAATGTTGAAATAGAGTTTAGTGATAGCTTGATTTGTTTTGGTGGAAAATGAGGAAAATTAAATATAGATATATAATTTCTGCCACTACCACATGTGGTACTAAATCGAATATGTATGCAGTCAGAACCACCATGTCACATTTCATCTGACTTTAACGTCATTGATGTCAGACGTGTTATAATTCCACATCAGAATAACCCCGATGATGTAAACCAGGTCGTAAACAATGGTTGAAAATTATAATTATGAAAATTATCAAAGAGGTGTCAGTGAACAGCGAGCGAACGTATAACCAAACAAGCTTCTCTACAGAAGTCGCAGTCGATGTGCTGCAAACGGTCGTTGCTATTAGTTGTGTTTTCTTTCTTAGTAGCTCCCTTCGTCTTGTGACGATACTGTCGGCTTTAATATCGATTCCTAAACAATGGCAGCCGTTAATGTGCTGCTGCGTGATGTTCTTACGTTGTTCTACTGCGCACACAAAAATGTGTGATTGTGGATTAATTAGAAGTATAAACAACCACGCAAAAAAACAAAAACTATTTCAGCAAAAAATTGGAACTGAGTATTAAGACCTGCTGTGTGAATGTAGCCTAAGTCACAGACTTGAGTCACTAACAATGGATAAAACGTTTTATTTTCACTTGTTCGTACTGTGAAAAGTTTATGCTGATGCTAACGTGAGTTAAACGTTATTGTTGAATCTTCATTCGGTGGAGAACGTAACCCTAAATCTAGGAGTAGATCTGGAACAGTTTCTTGGAGTTTGTTTTGTTTTTGGTCATAAATATAAAATGAAATTTGCAGTTAAAAGTCTTTCAGAGAAAAATACATTATAAAGAGTAGTGTTGTTCCTTTGGTGACTGTGCTGATTGGTCAAACGTATTTTTCCACAAACATCAGGACTAAGTACTGGCTATTAAAGCAGCGGTTAGCTGTGATTAAACCACCCAGCTTCTCCCAGACTAACCAGTAAATCCTACAGGTAGAGAAGCAAAACAGGAACAAGTCAGAAGATAGTGATATGTCTTTAAAGAACAGTTTATTTTGTTTCTAATAGAGTCTTACTGATTTGAAAAAACACAAGATGTTTGCGAGATAATGAAGCTGCTTTGGAAAAGTAAACCTCACGGACATGTTTGCTTACTTACACCGAGCTGCAGTAAAACATGGACAGAAAGCAGGATGGTTCTTCCACAGGCCACTCATACAGCACCATGCAGCTAACGTCACTGAACAAGTTATTTTTCCTCACATTTTACGGTCTGTGTCTCTTAAAAACACAATAGAGTTACCACTTCCCTCCTGTAGGTCTAAATATGTGACATGACATATTGTGAAAATACAAAAGCCAAACCATTTATGCAGCAAAAAAAAAAAAAAAAAAATCAGAATAGGAATGGGCAATATGGATACATTTTTGTAGTATGAACGTGATAATGATAAAAATTACTATAGAATTATTTTGCATGACAAAGAATTAATAACCAGCTCTTGAAAAACATTTCTATTTGAAATAAGCTTCTTTTCAAGACGCCACGTACTTAAAGTGTGATTTATATCACTAAACTGCGTATGGAGGCTTAAATTAGTCATATTTTCAAATTTACTAATTTTTATTGAAAATAGTAAGAGAAAATAGTAAAACTAATATTTTAGTCAGTTTTTTAGCTGGAATCATAAATCACAAGAAATTTGTCACGATAAATGATAAACGATACAATATTTGCCCACCCCTTCTTCTATAGATAAGAATCCAGCGTACGTTGTTTTTACAACAAGATTTAAGGTTAAATTCTACAATCAAACTAAAAATCATAAAGTAATCTCTGCTTGAAATTGAACCTTGCTTAGGCTAATTAACCATGTACATACTTATCAAACCCTTGGTATTTAAACATTAACCAATATGGGAAATTAAAATACAAATCTTTTCATCTTCAAATAATTAAAACATAATTTTATTGGACCAAAACTTCGTCAATGACCCTGAGCATTAGGTATTCATGTTTATTTCAACAGGAACTGTTATTTATTGACGCTTTTATGGAAAACTAGAAAAAACTTTTATTTTAAACATCAAATGGAATTTATAGTGACAACGATAAATCGAAAATCTTATCATGACAAGAAATATATTATTACAAACTATAAACTAATCAATAATTGCCCACTCCGACTCTTGTCATCCAATAAATAGGAACATACATATCAAATCTTCAATATTTGAACATAAACCAATATGAAAAACTAATCTTTTCCTCTTCTGATAAATCAAACAATTATTTTGGACCAAAACTTCATTGCTAAATGTAATATTTTTTTAAGTTACTGATATTTCTTGATGCTCTAGTGGAAAAAAACAGTCGAAAAAAATTGCATTTTAAACATGAACTGAAGTTTATCGTGACGACAATAAATCAAAAGTCTCATGTCAAGAAATTCATCACAATAAACGATACGATAACTGCCCACCCCTAGTGCAGCAGAACGTGAAAGATACATTTTTACCATGCAACAAATTCAGAAGGAGGCCCAGAAATTGAGCCAGATGGAAGAAGCTGCTGTAACCCGTTCAGTACTTACTCCATTCACACCAAGCAAACTCCGCTCAGCGCCCCGGGGGACTGGAAGCAGGAAGGCTGCAGACAGTGAGTGCAGGGAGGCGGACAGGCAGGGCTGCTGGCTATGAGGATGTGCATGGAAATGCAGATGTGGATGCAGCGGCAGCAGAAAGCGATGGCGGTGGGACTGAGGAGAAGTGGTGTCTATTGCCAGTGTGGCAGAGCTGGGTGGCTTATCATGAAGCGACCTGAGACTGAAGGTCAACAGGGACCTGCCATATTTTTGACAACATCCAATTTTCCAGGGTGATTTTTTTCCCTCCGCAATGAAACATTAAGGCCGGCTTTACTAATAAAAATAAATATCAACGCTTTGGCTTTAGTACCACATTACAATAAGATAACTCTTTTACATGATCCAGAAATGATTAAAGCTGCAGTATGTAACTTTTATAAAAATATTTTCACATTTGTTGAGACTGTCACTATGTTGTGACGGTCTAATGAGAGAAAATAAATCAAGCTTTCCCAATGCTAGCAAAAAGCAACCAATCAGAACAAGGAGGCGGGTCTTAGCGCTGTCAATTTTCTTCCCATCAGCAGAGCCTACTATGAATGCTAAGGCTACTTAGCATGTCCTCTGATGACACCAGATTAGCAGTTTTCCAGTGACAGCAAATCGTTTCTCTACCATTACCAGATGTAGCAGCATATTTATGAGGTTGATTGACAGCGCTGGGACCCTCCACCTGGCTCTGATTGGTTGTTTTTGAGTGGGAGCGGCGCATTTCTTCAGATGGCAATAGTACCTCCAGGAGGAGGCGAAGGAAATTGATGTTTTCAAAAACCATCTGTCTGATAAACTGTCACAACATGGCGACAATTTTGACAACTATGTAAAAAAAAAAACATATTTTTTGTAGAAGTTACAAACTCCAACTTTAACCAAAGTGAACAAAACAATCCAAAATATAGATAATAACAATACCAATTTGGTATCAGTTGCACGCTCGGATTTTATCGATATGATACTAATCGATACTGATCGGATCGATAAAACTCGTGCTAAGATTGACACTTTAGTTTCTGATTCCATCTTGGAATTTTATTTTATTTTTGTAGTTTGTCAACTGTACCTCAAAATAAGAGATTTTTCACAGTAACTTAGGATTTTTGCAGGTTTCGCCACCTCACATTTAAGACCTTTTGAAAACCATTCTGAATTCAATTAAGACCTGTATCAAGACAGAAATTTACTGAAAAAAACAATGCATATTTTGCTATGCTCTCAACGTAATTAACCCCCAAAGTGCCAAGCGTTTTTGAACAAAATGCACCTCATATGGGTTGGCAGCAAACACGAGCCAATAGTAAAGACGAACTGGCAACACATCTGCACTAAACGAACAATAGACGTGAAAAACTTTGCTAACTCGTTTGCAAGGTTATATTAGCAGCCTGACAGGAACTGAATTAAAATCTACTAGATTAAATAGTCATGCCAAGACAAAATTGAAATCATGTGACTAATGCATTTATAGACAATGTATTTTAATCTTTTAAGACATTCTAAAGTTTAATTTTAGACTTTTTAAATATGTGCAAATACTAACTCTTGCAATACAAAAATTAGCATTGTTTAGTGGAGAAAAACAATTAGAAAGTATTTAACTGCACGTCTTCTGCAGAGATAAGTAATGCTAGGGTAATCTTTCCAAATAGAACAGGAGTTGTAAAGTGGAATTTTAAGAATTTTCTTGAATTTAACCTACAATGAAGTACTACTGAAACATCAGGAACCCATTTAGTTTGAGGACAGGATAGAAAATTAATCTGAGACACTATATTAGATCAAATTTCCCTCCACCCTGATGAGTTTCCCTTTGCCTGTCTGGCAGGTTGCTGCACACTGTTGCCACCATCTTTAATTAGAACTGATTTTTTCCACTTACACTGCTGACTCAAGCACTCGTCTGGTTGATTTTGGCCTTAAATGCTCCTCTAAAGTTTAATGCAGACTCAAATAGATGCCTCCATTTAGAATGATTTTACCCATCATTAGCCGTATATCTGGATTGATCTGCTACGCAAGTAAAGACAGGAACAAATAAATTTTTTTAATGTCGAGATGATCCTTTTAAGATTGGAAATTGAATAAATTAGGGACGTAGCTAATGATTATTTTTATCGATTATACTGACGATTAAGCGATAAATCAAATTAAAATGAACTGGCATATTCTGCAGATTTTCCATTTAAATATTACAAATACATTAGAAGATGCCAAAAAACATAATTAATTCTCTTATATAAGAAACTGAACATTTTATTGCCTAAAATGCAATAACATGGGATTCCTTTAGTGTACTCTTAATATTTTTTTTTTTACATATTTTGAACTTGGTGAAGTTAAACTGCCAAATTGAATTTTGGGTTTAACAGATAAAGTAGGGTTTGCTTTATCTTTAATAGAAAATGTATATATTTTTGTACAGTTTTGGCTTATTAACTCGTCTGAATATGTTCTTCTTTCTGCAAATTACCTTTTTTGGAGTCTGTATACTCCAGTTAATGATTAATTGATTTCTAAATTAAGTGATAATTATTTCAATAATCGATTAATCATGAGTAATTTGATTAATCGTTTAAGCTCTAGTATCAATGTAAGAGCGTAAGAGGACTTTGCTTGAGCCAGTCATTAGAAATGTTTTTTCCTTTTATGTTTTCACAAGGAAATAAAGCAAATTAAAGTAAAGCTGCTTGAACAGAACCGCAGTAAAGTGTCTTGGACTAACCTGGAAGTCCGTGACCAGGTCTCTTCCGAAGGTGCCGATGGGAGAGTCGCGGGACATGGACGTAACCGTAGACAGGAAGCTGCTGGACTCCGTGAGGTTCGGCATTGGAGACAGATCGTCGCTCCTCTCTCTCAGCCCGTCTCCTACGTGGTCCAGCTTCTCCATGAAGATGTGCAGTTCTGTACGGAAAGCCTTCATGCGAGTGTTGATGGTGTCCAGAACCTGAGTGTCTGGTTTGGATCCGCTTTCCAGGCTCTCCCCTGTGGTCACCAGCAGCCTGCCTTCGAAGATCAGACTGTCTGTGTCAGTGATCAGACGATCGACGGTCTTCCCCAGCCGGTCGGCCTCTCTTTTCACGTTGGCGAACGACTCCCGCTCCTCTCTTCTGCGATTGGCGAGCTCAACGGCGCTCAGGTCGCTGCCATCCGAGGGTTTGATGCTTCCCAACCCTGAGGTGGTTCCCGTTTTCTCAAACAGGTCTTCGGAGTCACTCTCTCCGCCAACTGGACCCTCCCGTTTTGGCTGTAGGAGAAGAAGTCGGCCCGTTTCCTCATCTTCTGCAGCCTCTCGCCGGCCGGCATCGCTCTCCGCATCGCTGTCTCGAGGGCTGCCGGTGCGAAGGCCGAGGTGCGCGGCCAGGTCGCAGCGCTGGACGTTGGACATGAGGACTCGGTTCTCGTACTGGAGCTTCATCACCTTCCCGCTCAGCTCGTTGATCTGCATCCGCGCCGATTTAAGCTCATCCATCATCATCCCGCAGCTGGAGCCGTTGCCGCCGCCCCCGTTCCCAGATTTAAACAATCCCGCCTCACCGCCTTCGTCAACGCCGGAGCTGGGGCCAAACTTGAAGCGATTGAGTTCAGACGTCAGCTGCCTGTTGTGGTCCTCAATCTCGGAGATGGATCGGCGCAGAAGCTCTGCTTCCTCTTCAACGAACTGGAGATGTCGCCGCAGCTCACCCGCGGACTCCAACGGGTCTCCGCCGTAAGGAGACGAGGGCATGCTGGCGAAGGGTTCCCGCCCAAAGCAGTCTCTTTCGTACTGACTGCGGATGTCTTCGTTCTCCGCTCGCAGGCTGCGGTTTTCCACCTCCAGCTCCACGATCTTCCTCCCCAGGATGTTGGCTTCCTCCTCCACCAGCTTCAGGCGCAGTCGGAGCTCGGCCTCTCGGGTCGTATGAGGGCCGCCGCCTGCGCACTCCGTCAGGGGAAGGGGGCTGTCAATGTCACCGTAAATCGATTTGTACTTCTGCAACTCTTGTTCAAGTTCATCCTTCTCGCGACCGAGCTTTGCCATCTTCTTCCTCATGAGGCTGGACTCCTCTTTGGCGAACTGGAGCTGGCACCGAAGGTCTGCACTATCCTCCTGCGAATAAAGACGAGGCAGGTCAAGACTGGAGAATGGCAAAATTTTTTGGCAAAGATTTTAATTGGCAGAGTGATATTTTATAGCACAATCAAGTAACTTTAGTTGCTAAATATATCAAATATGACTTTAAAAGAAATATGACTTTGTAATTTAAAGTCTTGAAATTGGGTCTCTGTCTCTTTAAGAAGCTCCTGTTCTTTCTGAAACCACCTTCAGGAAGTCATCATAACATCGCTCCTCTATTAACCCCTTAGCAATGTTTTCCCCAACGTTTCACTGAGATGCAAGAAACGTACAGGAACAAAATAAAACGGAAAATGGAGAACAAGATATAAACATGACATATAGAGCATGTAAATTATAATGTTAAAATGAATACGTACTCAAGGATTGTGGTCTTTGAAGGGTACAGACATAATCTAAATGAAAGTTAGCGCTGTAGCATTAGCTTCCACTAAAAACCATGTTGATTTTACGCTTTAGGATTAGAGAAACTAATATTTAGGATTAGTGGTTGCAGAGCTGAAATAAATCACCTTTTCAATAATATTCTAATTTATTAAATGGGTTAGTTTGTGGAAGATGATGCCACTCTAAGATATCCAATGTTTTATCTTTAAAAAATAAGAATTGTGTTTTATATGGCTGACGATGTATGTACTGCATTACACAGTTGAAGTGAAAGGGATTTTATTTTTACCTGACTCGAGGATTTCTTGTCCTTAAAAGTTTCCCTGCTTCCGCGTCGCCTCAGTGCAGTCTAAAAATAGAGAAAATTAAGTTTTTTAAATGTTCTAGATCATTAATGATGCTGCAAATAAAAAAAAGTTGATTAAGAACATTGAGACAAAAACCAAGTAAAGAACATTAATGTTTATGATATGATTGGTATTTGATAATTTCTGCTACAGGAAGATTGTTGCTCATTCGAACAAAAGTGACATAAATATGAATGTTCAGCTTAACATGGACAATGAAACCCAGTGCTTTTTCATAACAAAACAAGATATTCATAGGAAAGAGAATGGAATCATATTTTAATGGAAATGGGGTTCCTTGACCTAAAGTCTCCAGCAACTGGTCCCCCACAAGAGTCAGAAATAAGATAGAAGAGGGTTAATCTATGCAATAGGTTGCAGATTAAAATAACAGAGATGCATACTGGGAATTATCCCATATAAATGCAGACTGAAAACCTTTCCTGATAAACACGATGCGGTGTGCTCTGCTGCATGCTTTGCAACACGATGCTGCTTCACACCAACGCGTCCTCTCGCCTTGCATTCTGTGACACTTCCAAAAAACACCAAAGGGGAGGGGAGAAAAGCATCTGCCTGCCCAGCGTGGAAATCTGTCCTGCAGCTAATACTGCAGTGCACATCGCATGCAAAGCCGGGATAAAAAACAAAAAACAAAAACAAGGCAGCCTTCTGCACGCTGGCTTAGCCTCACCAACTAATAAAATCATTCAGATTTTGCCTGACATCATCATATGACAAACGGGGGGAGAAGAAGACAGGAAGGAGAAACCCCCAGCTATAAATGGAGCTGCTGCCAGAGACAGATTGCTGCTTGGACGGTTATTTAAAGTCTGACGGTCAGCAGAGCTTCCTTCTAGGAACCATAACTGGCTATTAAACTGTCATGCAGCATCGTTCAGGAATATCTGCTACTTACTTATGATTAAAAAAAAAAGTCATTTAAGTGTCAGATTTTCTCAGAAACCTTTTGAGTCAGTTTTTAGAGTAGTTGGGTTTTAAGGTGTCGGGTCCAGATGACTTTATACCTGTAAGGAGGAAATAAAACACCGTTAAGGCTGCGGTCACACGGCAGCCCGAAGTGACCCAATATATCTGCAACCTGCAGCTGATCTATTTATGACAGTCTGAACGACACATGTCGGATTTTTGTTTTTGTTGAATGCGACCCATTTTCGAACGTGACCTGAATCCGAAAGGTCCAGATGACAAACGTCACGATGTTTATCAAGCCAAACACATCAACCCGCTTGCTGGACTTTGTCAAGTCGTAATAAAGTCCAGCAAGCGGGAAGAAAAACGACAATCATGGACAATAATGACGCCGTTTCTGTGCTGGCTCCGATCGGACAAACGATCGTAAGCTATGCTCCACCGTTAGCATCCATGTTTAGCACATAGTTGTATGTGTGAACGACCACGGCAAAAAAAAAAAAAAATCCGATTTGACCAAAAATAGGAATTGGGTCACTTCGGACTGCAGTGTGAACGAAGCCTTAGTCAAATATAAAAAATCCAATCTAGACATTCACAGCAGTGAAATCTATGCATTATTTCAAAGTATATTGAAATCAAGGTTTCACAGAGATGAAGTAGTTTATACAGTTAAATGTTAATATTTCTTTGAATTAGGCTGTTTGAATTGGAGTTGATTTTGTCTAATCTCAAAATGCACGTTAAAGGCCGAATAAGATGAAACTGTTTCAACTTCTCCTTAATGGTTTTAAATAAAATAAAAATGTCCTGGTTACTTTTTTAAAAAATATTTATAAAAGTCTTCCCTGCCACCCGAAATGGGCCAGAGTGAATCATTCATGGCCAAATAGACGGAAATCATGAGGAATAAAACCCATTTCATCCACAGCAGCCGGTGACTCACTTCCTGTTTCCTATAACCAAATATGGACTGAACTCCATTCCGTCACTTTTCCACTAAAAGTGTTTTTTGGAAGTGTCACAGAATGCAAGCCGAGAGGACGCAGTGATTGGTTCTTTTTCTAGAACTTGGTCCATTTTGTGGGACAAAACTGTAAAAACACAAAATTTGACGTTTTTTCATCTAGTTTCTAGTACAAATATCTTAGTTAACTTGAAATAAAACAAAGCTAACTTACAAGTCACTTTTCAGCAGCTTGTTGTGAGTCAATAATTCCTTCATATTGGTGGAGAAGTTCTTGTTCCACTGACAAACATTTTCACTTACAACAAGATATTTTACTCATAAGTGAAACAATTGACAAAAACTAGACCAAGAGTTTGGGGTTTTGCAGTGAATGATTCCCTCCCTGTGCAGCTGGAACCATGTTTGATTCTATTTATATCCATCCTTCCATCCATCCAACCATCCATCCATCTGTCTGTCCATCCATCCCTTTGTCCATCCATCCATCATGTCATCTGCTTGTCCGTCTGTCCATCCATCCATCCATGTCTTTTTGTCTGAATGTCTCTGCCCAGTAGAGGACAATCACTCTAAATAAGTTGCAAAATGACAACACAACAGTGACTTTTTCTTCCGTTGGTACTTAGCATTAATTAACTGGTCTCCACAGTAATGAGCAGAGCCTCACAGACCAGTCTCTCTCTGTGTGTGTGTGTGTATATATATATATATATTTGGTCCTCCCTGTCCCATAAATGTTTGGTCTTCTGGGATTTTTTCTTCTTTTGAATTTAATATTTTTGGCTTCTCTCCAAAGGCACCTTTATCAACTTCCGGAGGAGGGGCTGGATAAACTATCAGATCAGATGTCGCAATTTTGTGATTTCTCATAAACAAAAATGAAGCCATTTCGGGGGATGTCTTCACTGCAGTCGCTACAGTTTACAGTGAAGACATTCTCGTTTTCGGCCTTTCTGATTTGTCCCCCTTTCATTAAATATGAATAGAAGTGGGTCAGCTCTGATGCTCCACAGATAACAGAAGACAGGTGGTACGTTTCAGTTCCACCTTCACATTTAGCAGGCACATCTATGAACTGATTGGAAACTATTCGGTGTTTCCTTGTTGTTAGTAAGGCAGTGTTTTCACTGTAAGGCCGACCCGCAGACCGAACAACGACGTTTTCCCCGCAAATCAAACCAGTAGTACACAAGTGTAGCAATACTGGTTGAAAATCTCACCGGTGGTAAGGCAAGCAGGGGGCCGTTGCTCAGCAGCTCAAGAAACATAGTGCCACAGATAGAGCAAGAGTTGTTGTTATACAACTCTCTATCTGTGTCACTGCCGAAAGAATCCAACCAGACCATAGATGACTCCAGCAAGCATTTTATATCGAAGTCCCTTCCCAAGTCTGATGGCTGATACCGCTCCCTCAGCTCCATCAGCTCCATCAATACGGGGGAAAGGTCTTCCTGACAAAAGCACTTGCCAGGCTGATGGACAGCAGACAGGATGAGACTCGTCCACCTGGGGATGGACGATGCCTCCAGAAAAACCCTTTCCTGAGCGAGACACCTCCTGGTGACGTTCTCAGGTTCAGGACACTCTGGAGAGCAGCGTCCACCCAGCTGTTGTGGAGTCCGTCCTCTGCTTGTCCCTGTCCTACCAATGCTGTCCTCTCTGTATCTGGGAAATCTAAGCCAACTTCATCTTCTGTTTAAATGTCCGGGGGACAATCAATCTCAAGCCCAACAGTAATCCTTGCAGTCAGAGTAGTTCTTCGGGACAAAATATCTTCCTCGTCCAGGGAACTTGTTAATGGAAAGGTCCTTGTGTAAGAAGTGTGGAGAGGAGTCTTGAAAGGAAAGGCCAGAGATGGGACCAACGAAACCAAAGCTTGTTCTTCAGCCACAGCTTTGGCTGCGAGGTCAGCCGCAGACAAATCTTTCCCAGCCGGGTTAGACTTTTCTGCAACTGTGCTCTCGCCCTCATCTTGTTCCGCCGTCTTTGAACAAACTTCAGTTTGTTCGTAGACAGTCGAATCCCCCTCAGGACTGTCCCGTACAGAGTCCATCAGAGTCCATTCAGAGTTTGCTCTGAATGGACTCTTGCTTCTGATCGTTTCCATAGCAATGATCAGATCAGTTCTGCATAACTCAAGCTGACATAAAATACTTAAATGAAAAGTAATATTTTTTATTTATTTTACATGAGATTAATAGATTTGTATACGATTTAATTTTTGCATTTGGTCTTAAGCTATGTATCCACTAATATTTTAAATTATAATTCATTTATCATGATTATTCATGTATTATTCATTACACAGTGCTAGGAACAGTCTGTGACTTATTAAATGTTTCTTCTTTTTTTTTCGCTGACAATTTAATGCTGTGACTATTTTACCAAACATAGGAAAACAAAAGCAGAAGAGCGCTCTGGGTATGAACTTATACATCCTTTTATTGAGTTCCAGAACCTAGAAGTTCTTGGTTTGCGTCATTCAGGCAGCTTTGGGGATGAAAGTGATTCATGATTGTATTTTCAGAGGCCGATTTCAAGAGTTTGGGTCATGTGCTGTTCCGGGACGTAGACGTGTGTAGGAATCCCCACGATGTCAGTAAAACCGAGTAACATGCCTTAGAAGGTGTGTGTGTGTGTGTGGGTGTGCGTGCGTGTGTGTGTGTGTGTGTGTGTGTGCGTGTGCAGGCGTGTGTTGCCTCCGCTCAATTAGCTTAAACACAAATCACTGAAGCCAGAAACGATGCTGCAGATGCGGCTGAAAACAGACGTTCCCACCATGAAAACTCGGACCCGCCTTGAAGCTGGATGACATCACCAGAAAAATACTTTCAAAATCCCCTCTGCAGAAAACATTTTGGGAGGCGTGGAAGACATTTCAGCTGCATCTGTACTCTCCAGCTTGGCCTATTTATGATTTTCCTCAAAGAAGGAAGCGGCGCCCGTGAAACGGGAGCAGAGATGTAAGGGGGCGGGATTAGAGGGATTGTGGGTACAAAAGGCGCTGCGGCGGCCGTCAGATGCAGATAAAGCCCGACGGAGGACTCTGGCTCCACAGAACGAACGAGTCTCAGAGAGATAAGTCGCTCTGAAATGTTTAGAGGCAGATTATATTAGTGAGATCTGCATGAATGAGCGCTCAATCTGGCCTGTAATCCCTTTGAATAAATTAATTAATACAACACAGCCCTGACTGAACACATTCAGGAGCCAAAAGGCCTCCCCTTTTGTTGCTTGATTTAATTTTTTGGGCCAATCCAAGGACAGGCAGTGGAGCTGCCGCTGCATCGGGATGGGTTATTTTTACACGGACGATCAATCTGTGGCTTGCAGCACCTGCAGTAGTCTAAATATATTTCATCTGGACGGCATCCATTCTACAAACACACGAAAACTCAATTTACAGCTGAAAATGGAGCAACATTATCACAAAAACATTAAAAACTTTGTTTATTCCACCAATTCCACTGAAACTCATAGTAAATACCTCGGCTCCACAATAATGTACATTTTGAAGCCATTATTTCTGGGAAATTTGATTATAAAATTAAATATTTAACTGTTACATGAAAAAAAAGCTGGCTGTTCAATACACGGACTAATATCTCAGTATATTGATGGACAATTGAGTGGAAGGAAAAAGTCTGGTTGAAAACACTGGAATAAATGGGAAAAATATAATTCAAATCAATAAGTGAAACTCTGGGTAAATATCTCCCTTACAAGATGAAACGATGGATTTGAAGCTATTATTTCTGCAAATTTTGATGATTATAACTATTGCATTAACACCAAAAAATGATCATTTTAAAAGGAGCTGGCCATTCGCAGAAAGCTATATGCAAGCATATTGATTGAAAGTTGAGTGGAAGGAAAAAGTCTGGTTGAAAACCATCCTTCAGATAACTTAAAGATAAACATATTTTTTGAACACTGGAATAAATTGTAAAATATGTCCAACAATAAATGATGGATAATTAAAAGCAAGAAATATGTTTTAGGACGTCTCTGTAAGCCAAACTGCCCTTAAAAAATAAGCCATGGAAATGATCAAATTCATTTCAATTTATCATGCGATCAATTGATTAATTGCTTAATGAACTTGTGTTTACATTATCAGTCACTACGAGTTTCTCTAAATTTGTTGCCTTATCAGGAAGTCGAAACGTCAGAGGAAGCATCGTAATCGAAGCGTCTCTGTCGCCTCACCTTAATGGCCGCCCAGAGATTTCTCCCCACATTTCCAATGAATTTTGAATTTAAACGCCACAGCAGTTAGAAAACTGACTTTGTTTTGTCTCCATTGAATCAGAAACGGTTTTAAAGTAATTATCAAAATGAGTCTTTCTGGCTTTTCACCTCAGTGATGTGTGCTGGTAACAATGAATGATGATTTTTTTTATAGCCAGTATGAATTATTTAGTTTACAATTGGCACTTAAATGCAGCATCGCTGAAGCTCTGAAAAACTGCAAATATCTATTAGCTACCGAAGAATGGCAAAATGCATCGACTGGGACAAGCAGGAGATTAGAAATGTAGATTTTTACAATACAGGCTTAAGAAAATCCACGTTGTGAATCAACACATGTTCTCGCTGCATGCATGTAGAACCTATAGATCCAGGAAACAGAATCCCCATTAGGCCTGGACCTCGTTGCTATGGTGACCTTTGCCAGGATGCACAGGTTGTACATCATTCTGTACAGCAGAATGAAAACAACTCCCTCCCTGCTCCTCTCCGCTAAGCCGACTCTGACCTCTGAGAGCAGACGTGGAGCGTCAGTGGAGAAGACAAGGGAGCCTTTCATGGAGGAATGTTGCTCACGGTTTAAAGATCTTCTCAAACTACCCAGGAAGCTGATGGCAGAGGAGGCGCTGCCGCGCAGCCAACTGGCATCAAGGGAGCAGTGAGGAGACACATAATGGCACCTCAGATTATTAACACAGATTCAAACTGGACAGAGGTAATCAGAAGGTTTCCAAGTATAAGTAAAATCTCAAACGACTGGACTGATGCACAAACTGCATGGGGAAGTAGAGCAAACCGACGAACAGCGTAATGATGGCAGAGGTAGTGGAATACAATACAATATCCAAGACATTTTCTGAGTCATTTTTGCCTTATGAGCCAACAATGAGGGAGAAAAATTCTCCATCGAGTCCTACATTAGGTCTGCAAGGTTATTAGCAGGAAACAACAACAAAAAAATCAACGATAAAGTTGAAGAGGAAACATTGTGGGGGATATAATCGTTGGAAGTGAGTGTGAATGTACATTCAGAACGAACAAAACAGGTGAGCCATGACTTAAATAATACCGGCTTGTGAAAATCTGTCCTCAGAAAAATGCATATGAGACGAACATGTGGTAGTTGCTGTTGATCACAGTTTCTTAAACTTAATCTCACAAGTACATATTAGCATGAAAAGGTGCAGAAATTGGTTGATTTTGCGTGAAATTCCACAGTAATTTGACAAATAACAAATTGATGTAATTTGGAAGAAAAAAGGCAAAAACTTTGATGGTACTATTTATGTGTCCATAGGGCCACACAAAAAGCTACGGCGGGCCGGATTTGGCCCGTGAACCTTGGGTTTGACACACGCTTTATACGGTTGGAGGGCTTTCCTTCTCATTTTATAGAGAAGATTTGCAAGATTATTATAAAGTAATATTGGACAAATTTGGATTTAAGTACAAGTTAGTTTATACAAGATTTTTATAGGCTGCCTCAACATAAAGATAATTTGAATTAAAATTAGTTACACCAACATTTCATTTTTAAATTTAAAGTGTTTTGTCACTACAATCTCTTTTTCAATACAAGTGACATTCTGAGATTTTAGCAATATTAGAAATATGGGGCCTGATCAGTTGTTTACAGAGATTGTTGCCATTTTTGGTCTCTTTCTCTCGAAATAAAAATATTTTGGGCTTTTTTCACCCTGATCTGCAGATTAAACTCAAGTCCCAAAACTTCAGTCTGAGTCAAGCCTAAAGCTTTTTAAATTGAAGTCAAATCTTACAAAGAACTAAGCTAATAAAGAGTAAAATTACCTTTCCCTCAGTCGGTGTTTTATGCAAGAGAGTGTTTTGCTTGCATAAGTTACTGGCATGCTGGCAAACTGGTTATGGCATACTCCGAGCGTAGTGCTGACTCTGCAGATCCCACGGTGGGGAGAAAATTAGACGAGAAACGAGGGGAAGGCTTACACTTCAGTGAGCACTTCTGTAAGCTGCTTTAGCTTCTTTGAAATGTATAATTACAACCAGGTCCGCTTCAGGGTCCCATGATGACACGCAAACCGGCCACAACCATTTTTATTCTAAATAAACCCCTGACGGAAGCATAAAGGAGCAAAAAGGTTCAAATACAGGTATTACTGATAAGGACGAAAAACCCGAGAGCCACAAGGAGTTTTATAATTACAGGAAGCAGATTATGAGAAATTTAAATTAAAAGCAGTAAAAACTTATTTTTAACAGATAAAAACCAGCAAGTGGAAGAAAGTCCAAAGTTTACATACTGATGAATCGATTATTAAAATAATCATGAAATAATTTAGTAATTGATTACTGAAAGAACAACACATTCAGGCACCTAATTACATTGTATTTATGTAAAGTGAAGCAGAAATGGCTGAGTTGTTCACATGTTGATGTTAAAAGCATTTTATAGCAGAAGATGATCAAGCTGTATTGAACAAATACATTTTAGGCAACAATATATTTATTTTCTTATTTAAAAACAGAATTAAAATATTTGCATTTTCTTGTATATTTTTAATTTTGTATAAAATACATATTTATATTGTATAAAGCGCTAAAGTGAAAAATCTGCAAAATGAGGCAATAAATTTTACTAATCAAATTATTCTGTCAGAGTAACAGAATAATGGCGTACTAAAATAACTATTAGCTTCAGCGCTAACTGACAGTGATGCTTCATGATTTCATTCATGACAGGGTGAAAAAAAAAAACACACAATACGCAAAGGCTCAAATACAACGTACATAAACTTCCACAACTCCAGTTCAGTGCGTTTACAGCGTAAATTCACAACACGTGTTGCCTCAAGCCGCTTCATGAAAAATCATTTCAATTCAGTCCTGAAATATCAACCGATGTTTGATTAAGTCAACTTGTCTTTTCCATACAGCGGTAAAACCAGGTGACCAAGCGCGCTCGAGTTCCGCTGTGGTTGCTTGGTAACGGGTCTGGCTCTCGGCTGGGGTTGCTAGGTAACAGTAAAGTGTCCCCCGTTTGAGACTTAAACTGGGTGATTTTACTAATAAATCGTTTTCTAGAGTCCAAAAAAACATTAACGTATTACTAGAAATCAGCTATGCGGATTTTTAAAGCGTTTAGGATGTTTTTAGAAGCAGTAGAAACGCAAATGGAAGTACAAAAATGTGAAAAAAGTGAATTTTGAATTACGGTTCCTCTTTAGAAATCCCCCAAAACTTTAAATTTCTGACCTGAAGATCAAAACTGTTGGGGTGGGAGATCTGGATTTAGATTAGAATATGATTTAGATTGACAACCAGAAAAATTATGACAACAATAACAATTTATTACTCATATTTTAACTACCTCTATGGCTATTCCCATGTGAACCACGCTTCTTCAGGACTGCAGTTACTTAAACAATAAAGTTTTATTGAGTCAAACTGCACACTTTAACTGCATTTAATCATATTTTCAACGTTACTGATATTCATTGAACAAACAACTGGAGAAAATTGTCAAAACAACTCTTCTGATAATACTGTCAGTTTGTTTTTTATTGAACATCATCAACTGAAATCTGTCAAAGCAAAAACAAATCAAATTTCTCATCACAATAAATGATGAACGATACATTTTCTCCTTCAAACGAGAGTACATTGGTACAAGCTGCTTCAGTTTGCAGCAAACGCTTCTATTTAAAGCGTTTTTAACTCTCAGCTATGAGCTCCAAGTTACTGTCTCACTTAACATATTATTGATTTATCTTCAGTGAGGAAATTCTCCCTCTGCCTCTGGTCATGACGCCCCGCAACGCTGAACACCGTAAAGCGGCGGCGTGTTAATTAAACGCAAACACTCCTGAGCAGACAGGAACGAACCGTTGCGGACGTCCCTCTTGGCTCGCAGTCCGAAACTGTAGCTGCTTGGTTTCTCTGCGACCAGCAATTAAGGCAGCAAATCTTTTCGCGGTAATTAATGACGGCCGCCCATCACCGGTTGCCGTGGCAACAGACGGCTTAAAACACCCAAAGCTGAAGAAGAAAAGAAAACCTGAGATGCAAGCAGCAGAAATGATGTTTATTTTACTCAGAGGGTTGATTTATTTAGCTGAACCGTTGCTGGGTTTATGTTTTCAGCTTTTTAAATGAACTCCACCTCGGTCTGTTCGAGTCGCTGCGGGTCTGACAACAAGCCCTGATGAGTCCAGAAGTGGCAGCTACGCCTCGAGGTTCTGGGGGTCTGACAAGGACAGTGCGAGGCCGGAGGAGGAAACTGGTTGGAAAAGGTCATCAGGACACGACGGAGGGGAAAAAACATCAGGAAGCAAACGAGAACGTGACGAACGCCAAGTCCAAACAGCGACTGTACTGACTGGCATTTTAATTCAATTCAAAACACTTTACAAAGGGAAATTAAATGTTGTCATAACTCAAATCATCCAAGTATTTTAATACATTTTTACTTCTATGCATTCCTTTCAAAGTTAATTATTGCATTACTATAATTTTACTTGCAATTTAGAACATTGAGTAAACTTTGAAAGTACAAAAAAGTATCTAAAGGGGCAGTGTTGTGTTGATTGTGCTGTAAAATGTGTTTCATTTTACAGCACAATGCTTTTAATGTTACCTTCACTTGCTAAAACAATACTGTTAATTATATCAAATATGACTGAAAAGACTTCCTTGAAAGTGGGTCTTTGTCTCTTTAAGCTATTTCTGAAACTCCGCCTTCAGGAAGTCATCTCTACATTGCTCCTCTGTAAACCCTTTAACAACGTTTTTACCAGCATTACACAGAGAAGTGACTCGTAACATGAGCTCAGCAGATTTGCAGTTCATCCAGATGTTTGCTAATTGATGCTGGCTAGTCTGAAGGAGCTGCTCCGTGAGGCAGAAGCTCAGAAACTGCATCTCTAAGAAGGAGCTGCGTCTTGAAGGCGGAGCTAGGTCTACCCAGGCGTTTTGTACAGCTGAATGGTTGCCATGGAGACTGAAGGATTTCTCAGATATAAGGAAGAATTAAAGCAACACTCCATTGTTGAGGGAGAAGTCAATTTTACATGACACTGTCCCTTTAAAGAATTAGTTTTGTTTAATTTCAAGTGTACTAAGATATTTTCAATAGAAAAAATACTGTTTTTGCAGTGGTGTTATTATTTGGACATTTTAAAGCATTTCATTTTATAATGAATAACAACGGTGAGAAAACACGGCACATTATTGCTTAAAGATGCAGGTAGGCAGATTATTTCTTTCGAGCCGGGCAGGTGGATCTGAAAGGTCAGCTCCCAGGTGAGACTGTGAGTAAACGAGCTGCAGGACGGCGAGCTTTCCTCAGCTTTTGTCTCTCATCCCACGAGAGACCAAAGGGACGAATAGAGGCCGACGGCGCGTGAAAGGCATCGACTCGGCGTCTCAGTCTGGAGGTCACATCAAACTCTGAAAAACTGGGCTCTGAACCCGGCTGAGGCTCTGAGCAACGCCATAAAAAATAAAAAATACGAGGTGTTTGTGGAGCAACACCAACAGCTGTAAATGTCGCTGCAACTCAGACGGGCCAAGAGGAGGG
Organism: Poeciliopsis turrubarensis; assembly: GCA_010277015.1. Lineage (NCBI taxonomy): Eukaryota > Metazoa > Chordata > Actinopteri > Cyprinodontiformes > Poeciliidae > Poeciliopsis > Poeciliopsis turrubarensis. The sequence continues at coordinate 9,962,358 of VMRN01000007.1, forward strand.
AAGAGCCGCTGTGTCTTCTGCCCGACTCGACCCGCCGCCGGGCATTCTGGGATGGCAGCGTTTGCAGCCAGCGAACAGCGGCCATAAAACAGAGGCAGATGTGACTTATAGTAAGACATTTTTTCCATAAGTGAAAAAAAAAACTTGCAGTGAAACTAGCACTTTTTCACCAGTTTTAAGGAATTATTCATTTAAGAAAAGCTTCTGTATCTTGCTGAAAAGTTAGTAAGTTAGTTTTGTCTTTTTCAAGTGTAATAAGATGTTTTCACTAAAAACTAGATAAAAGTACTTGGTAAGATTTTGTGCTTTTACAGTGTTTGAGAAACTGGACTAATCACAGAAAGCTTTTAAGCTCCAACAGAGGATGCTGGTTTGCTAGGTCTCTAGGCTGCTGCTCCTGTTTTCCTCATGAACGGACAAATTACTGATTTACTGTTTTTGTTGTGAGGCTTTGAGTTTCAAAAACAATTTTAAAAAGAAAATTAATGTTTCTCTTGTAAAAAATCCCAAAAATAAAAAAAATAAAATACAATAAACCCCCCAATATTTCCAAGATGGTTTCCGTGGTGTAATTAAATCATCCGTTGTTTTTGATGATAATTTCCAGCAGCTAAATGAAGTGAGACTCGGATAAATAAAGCTTTATTAACCGGGGATCATAAACTTGTAACTGGGTCTTTCCACCCGAGGTACCCCGATGTTTTCTGGTTCAGACAACGGGGCATTATTCTCACGTCTGAAAAACAGGAGGCCATGAATCTCCATCTGTCTGCTAATGAGGTTAGCATTTCACGGTGGCCTCACGGTTCACAATAGGAGGGAGGGGTTCCCTCTTCTGCACACTCGGGTGAAAAAAAACAGCCCAAAGGGAGCGGAAAGTAAAATTTTAATCGTTTTATCAACAAAGATTGTGGAGCAGCAGTGAAGCTTCCCTAAATCTAAACCCTGATGGACTCTGCAACAGTGTATCTAACTGCAGCATCTACTGGATGAAGTCAGTTTCTGAAGATGTCAAGAATTATATAGCAGATTTTTGGATTGGACTTATATTTTTTAAATAAAAACAAAATGTCACCAGTGGTGGCCATACCTCCGCTTAGGCTTGTTACAATGAGAAATTTCACTAGGTGATAAATTGTCTTAGTTATTGGGATAAATTATTAAATTTAATTAAATTGTAGCTGTTTTGAGACCATTTTCAAGTATTATAAATGGTAATAATGGCATAATAATAAAAGAGCACAAGTCAATAAAGCTTCAATTCTAACCAACATTTAAAGGTGAATTTTAAATATCAGAAATTAATAAACAAAACAACAGAAACACCAAATAAAATGAATAATGAGGCCTAGTCGATACCAAAACATTGAAAACTTTTATCATCCAGTTTTTGGTAGAAAGAGAGAAAAGAGAAATACAATAAAACATATCAACTTCATTTTAATTGATCTTGCTATTAATTGATTTATTGCTTAATGCCACTCTGCTAGTTCACTATCACGCTAATAGCTTTGCTAGCTATTTGGTAAAAGATCTACTCAAGTACTGAATAACTGATTATCAATCATTTAATAATGAAAAACTGCCTCACTTGGTATTTTAAAGACCGAAATGACAATAATTCACATAAGTAACAAAAAAACCAAAGTAAAGCAAATGGAAAATAATCCAAATCAGTTTCTTTCAATAAAAAAAACCTCTGAAACTTTGATTTGAACACATTTGTTTTGCAGTCAGTGGGTAGAGAATCCAGAAATTTACTCAAGAGTAGAAAGTACAGCGCAGTAAAAGTAAATTTTTTTCAGAAAAGACACTCAAGTAGATGATCTCTGCCGGGATCCATTTAGATGTGGACCTGACATCTTTTCTCCTTCATCGACTCTCAGCGAGAGCCACTAAACTTTCCCGACCATATTTCCATCGATGCGACGTTCCCCTCCATTTTATCGGAGGCTCTATTTTCCCGACAGCCTGTTTCTTGAAGTGGAGGTGAGGAACGCTCTGAATCAGTCAGAGTTACCGCCTGCCAAGCTGCTGTCAACCTCCCTAAATATAACAGCTAATGCCATTCGCCACGCCGAGCAGAAGCTTCCTCAACGCCGGTTTCTGGGCCAAACGTTCTGATGTTTTGAGGTTAAAGCTGCGGCGTTCGCTGCCAGGCGACGAGGCGTCTGTCGCTGCCACTGACACGGCGGCGGTTTGCAAACTGAAAGAGGTTTTGTTATTTTTAATTTTTCCTGCAAATCAAACATTTGCACTCCAGAGAATCTACCGGGATTCTCTTACAGCTTCAAAGAAATGAAACTGGATTATTTAGCGAAAATACTCAAACAAAACGACGCCTTGCAGAAGGAAAATATATTTAATATTCATCTGTCACGGATCTGGTTTCTGTTCTACGTGGAAAATAAACCCTACGAATTCTGTTGATTCGGTTTTTGCATCTTATGATTTAATGGTAAAGAGAACTTACAGCTAGAAAACAAAGCTGTGGTTTTCTTAAAATAGAGAGGTTTACGCTCAAAAAACAGCATAACATAACGCTGTGGCTGATGAAGATAAACCACTACAGTTTATCTTCGTAAGCTGTAGTGGCTTTGTTTCCTCAGTGTCAGCTCCTCCAGACTAGCGGCAGCAGCAATTAACAAACACCTGGAGGAACTGTGAGTCTGCTGAACTTATAATACAAACTACTTCTTAGTCCAACACTTAGAATTTCTATCAATGGCATAATGGAGGAGTATTGTTGTGATGACGAGCTGAAGGCTAATAGTGGGATCTTCTTAAAGAGACAGAGGCCCGATTTCAAGATGTCAAATTGAAAAATCAAATCTGTTTTAAGTCAGGTTTGCTATTTATATATGCCATTTTTATAACAACCGAAGGTAATACACTTACTTAATTGTTCTACTGTTTGTCTAAATTTACTCTGCATTTGCAATTATCTAAAAGTCCAACCAATCACTTTAATGTTTTCTATATTTCCTCTTTCCACGGCCAAGCACTTGGTTGAATTTTGCTCAGTCCCCTCAGACTTTGCACTTATGACTGAGTTTGACGATCCAAACATAAAATCATCACTATTCATTAACTGAGTTCTAAATAAATTATGCATATCACTAAGAATAAATGTATTTTTCTTCATTCTTAGCCAAAAAGCCAAATCAAATTGATATTTTCCAACACTGATCTGATGAAGACGATGCTTGAATTAACAGAAAATACAAGCAGAACCTTAAGATCTCTGAAGATCAAAACAAATAAATCTTTTGAGGCTGTTTTGAAAAGCCTTGATTCGTCTGAAGACGTTTTAAGAGGCACTCTGACGTTCGTACGACGGCGCTCTCATTTACTGAGTGGCAGCTTTGATGCTTCAGTAAATTACATCACTTGTTAAACATTTTCAGAAAATCCCGTCTGCGCGGATGACAAATTCAACCTTTCACGGGTTTTAAACTTCAAAAGGAAAGCGACAAACTCCCCAAGGTTTCACACAATTGATGGTTGCCCCATTTTCTCTGTGCAAGCCAAAGTTTACCTGCAGAAGGATACGAGAGACGCTTTAAAAGGATTTGAATTCTGCAGCATATTGTGCAGAAAAACGGCTCTAAACTCTTTTCTTTGTTCCACACATTGTAAATTTGGGGGTTTTCAGCTACATGGTGATATGTTTCATATGGATGTATGTCACTGCAGCAGATTTTTCCTCTCCCCTTCCTGCTGGTGGAGTCAGACAGGATATTAAGTAGGTCAATGAGATTCCTCTATATCACTACAGCAGGGAAGCAGAAGAACGGGAAAAACAAGACAGAGAGATAAAGACAAGTCGCTGTCGCTGTGACTTATGAAAATGTAAACACGTTTCCGTTTGTTCTGGAAGTAAAACACCTAGAAAAGACTCAATGTTGGAGGATTTCCTGTTGGATTAGAATGTTCTAGGTGTGATGAAACAAAAGGTCATTATTTATGCTGCTCTTGTTGCTCAATCAGTGAACAATAAACAACTGAGATGATTGAAAGTGGCAATTCTGAGCGCAAACATATGAAGAAAAAAAGACTAATAAGTAGGTCTAACCCTAACCCTGATAATTCATGCAAAATGATAAATTGTCCCATATAAATGATAATATTGGATAATAATGTTGTATTTTAACAAATTACAGTGATTATAAAATAAAGTAAAGTAAGTCGTTTCCAGGCTTGATTTCAGACTCCATGTGTTTTCTGACACTATAAACATTAAAATACATTAATTAAGATGTAAATTCTGATAATTAAGTCATTATAAAAACAGTTTGTGTGAGCAGAGATAACAGGGGAATGGACTAAATACATATTTAAACTTTATTTCAGCTAAAATAAATGAAAAAAAGAACTACTAGTTTAAGTTCATTATAAACTGTGAACATGAATCAGTTCATTTTAACTAGTTCTTGTTCAGGATGAACTGCAACAACACGACCAGTGAAATGTTATAAAATAAGACTTTTAATTTGTGAAAGGAGGTTGTACAAAATGTAACAACAAAAAACTGATATTTCTCAGTTTTCCCTCCACTAGAAAAAGTGTACGAGTATAAGAGACTTTTTATCATCACCTGGCAATATTTTACATTTTTTCCATTAATTGTAAAATGAGACTAAAAGGTGGCAGCAATAGCAAATAATTTAAAAATAAATGAACCGTCAAGCAAGCAAGAAGTGACCATTTTTCAATGTAATCATTTCCAAGCTTAAGCTGCAAAAAATATTGAACTAAAATCTATTTAACTGAACAAATGAGCCACATCTGACTGCCTGAAAGGTCACAATTCACCAAATGTAAGAGAGATCCCACATAAAGAGCAGCGTTTAAACAAACTGATGGTTTAAATAAAAAGCATAAGCAGAGCGTGGCGTAAATTACGTTCCCACTTTACGGAGCGTCGAGGCGACAGGAGGAGGAGGAAATGTGCCAGGAGGAAAACCCGGAAGTCAGTGAGCAGGAACAGAACCGCACAGAGGCCAAGCATTCGTCTTTCATGTAAGATGAATTCATCCCAGCAGAGAGGGAGCGCACAATAAATTACCTGGTGCTCTGCGTGCAGCAGACATTTCATTCGTTTCATTTCACTACACACATCAGAGGGCCGCTCTTCATTAAAAACAAAAAACAACTCTCACAAAAGCAGCAGCAGATCCTGTCAACCAGTTTGGCTTTAAATCAGTTTCTCAAACTTACACCATTTAACAAACACTCACAGACCAAATAACTAGACGTCGCCCCGCAAGAACACAAAATCTTACCACTCACAATCCGAAATGACAATATTAGTCTCTTAACTCAGTGTCTTTGTTCCTCCTCATGTGAAGGTGGCGCTGTCTGTAAATCTGACTGGCTACATAAAACCAAAAACAAATCGACCGGGACAATTTTAATTATTTATAGATTCTGAAATTACGGATTCAAAGCTTTCCAATTTATAGAAAACATATGGGAATAAAAGCATTCTTTAATCCAAGTGCACCAATAATGTTTTAGGGCTTTACTTATAGAAAAATATGAATTCTACAAAAGAAAAGACTTGAAATTAGAGAATTATTACTATAACAATTAATAGTTTTTAAATGATTCAAAACAGACTTGAGTTGTTTTGGCAGAATTAACATTTCTGTCATCCGGTAGATGGTTATTGTAGGTGTTAAGATGCAGTTAGTTAGCGTGTTAAGATGCAGTTAGTTAGCG
>VMRN01000007.1:9968091-10079047 GCA_010277015.1 Poeciliopsis turrubarensis
GCCGTTAGTTAGCGTGTTAAGATGCAGTTAGTTAGCGTGTTAAGATGTAGTTAGTTAGCGTGGGGCGCAGCGCTGCACCAGTGGGTAAATTCCAACTGTCGCTCTATGGCAGCATGAAAACAAGTCCTGCAGTATTTACATTTAAGTAGCTTTTGATGCTAATGTTTATTTTTAAGCATTCTCCTGAAGGCAGATTTTCACAAGCTGGTATTGTTTAAGTCATTAGTCACCCGCTCTGTATGTGCAACATGCGCCAGACACAGCGTTCACACTTGCATCAAATGAAATTATGTATCCCTCACAAATGTTCCTCTTGGTCTTTAACGCTGATTTCTCTGCTGTTTTCCACCAATAACCTTACAGACCTGGCGTAGGTCTCAATGCAGAATATTGAAACGCAGCCAGGGATTTAAAGATGAGCGGCAAAAGCAAATAAGGTGGATTAGCAGTTCTCACTAACAACTAATGTTTTCATCCACGTTTCTGAGAAATCAGGCTGACTGACATGCTAACAGCTGTTAGCATGACAGTCATGCTGCTGTCATGCAGTCTTCGGTCAGAGGATTCTTCAGACTCATTGTGAGACTGACTGCTACAGGAGACCCAACAACATTCAATTTCCTTTTGGGATAAATAAAGTATTTTGTGCAATTTAGCAAACAGAAGTAAAACATAAGAAGAAGATTTTGTTATTATTATTATTTAGCAGGTTTCAGCAATAAGGTAGTTCAAAGTGTTTTAAAACCTGCAGTTTTTAAACAGGAACATTTTAGTTGGGATTATAGGAAGAAAAAAAACATTTTTAATGCTTTATGTGGATTTCTGGTTTTTACATTAAGGATGTTGTGTTTTTTCTTGTTCCTCTGTGAATATTTACAAGGTGAGGTCAAAGCAGAAAATCAGGAGCATCTTCTCCTTCCAGTCAAACGACATTCCTATCAGTAAGGCCGACTTCCTTCTCTTATGTCTGAGAATGTGAGTTTTTACATCTGATCCTCATTAGCTTGTTTTTGCAGGTCTCAATCAGTAGCATTGAAATAATTACTCTGTGTTCATTAAAACTTCAACAGGCGCCTTTCAAAAGTAAAAACAAAATTTGAAAAAATGTGGAGCTGTTATTTAAAGACAAGGCGGGGATGTTGCATCAAAAAATAATAATAATAATGAAAAAAAAAAACCACCCAGAAATGGAAGCGTGTTTTTCTGGGACGAACCACGGGGGAAGACAAAAAAATAAATAAATCTGCAATCATTTGGAGCAGCAGCCCTTCCACTCATCTCCTCCCCTTTCTGAGACGCGCTGCATGTCATCTGCTGCTCATGCATGTATGCAGGAAATTTGTTGGACGATAAACTGGGAGCCTTGCAGCAAGAAGGTTCTGGGTTCGACTCCCGGCCCGGGTCTTTCCCGGGTACTCCAGCTTCCTCCCACAGTCCAAAAACACGACTGTTAGGTTAACTGGTCTCTCTAAATCTGGCCTCAGTAACAGAGACTGAAACTCTCATGGGGACAATAAATAAATACTTTCAAGTAGCAAAAGTGTAGAAATGTTGCAGCTGCAATGTGTTTTTTTTTTTTTTGCTTTGTTAGACATGTAGATCTGAGCCAAGCTGCACACCAGCCAGATCAAGACAGAGTTTGGGAATCACCAAACTGCTCGCTGTGTCTGGGTTTGGCCTACTTCCTGTGGGCTGGCAGACGGTGGCTAACCTGCTGCTGTCAGAATCGATGAGTCTAAGCAGTCCGACCTGAGCGGCTCTGAGAATAAACTCGGCTCATCTGATTACTGGTGAGACTTTACTTCATGACTGCCAAAGTAAAAATTTCCTCCTTCTTTCTTTGGGCAACACAGCTGCAAAAATCAGAAAAACATGCAACTGTGATACTACTGGTGAATGTCGAGATGCCGATTATGAATATTCCACATTTTTGAAGAGGCAGTGTTACGAAAAATTACCTTTTTGACCTTTACGTCACGTTATAATGTTATAATATTCATCAAAAATATACCTGGAGAGTTACTTTAATTATTTTAATGCAGATTTGACAAATCCTGTAATCTCCATGGCAACCATTCAGCTGTGCAATACGCCTGGGTGGACGTAGCTCCGCCTTGGAGACACAGCTCCTCCTCCAAGTTTCAGCACTTCGGCCTCATAGCTCAGCTCATTCAGACTAGCCAGCAGTAATTAGCAAACATCTGGTGGAACTGCTGACTTCATTATTGGAGCTACTTCTCAGCCAACCGCTGGTAAAAACTTTGCTAAAGAGTTAATAGAGGAGCCATGTTGTGACAGACGTTTTAAAGAGACAGACGCCCAATTTCCAATCAGGAAGTAACAACATATGCAGAATTTTCAGAACTGAAGCAAACATAGTTACTATATAATGCCGCTATGTGCCAGGAAAACGCATCATACTCCCTCTCTACTGGTTTTCTAATATTCTATAAAATATCAAATAAAAAATCTGCTGAATATTAAAAAAAAATGATATCCTCGATTAGTCCTCAGAATAAAAGTATTTGGTAAAAAGTCAACTCAAGAACTGTAACCCATCAAATTATAAATCACTTAATATTTAAAAATTACATCATCAGACAAATTAAAAGTTAAGTGGAAATGTTGCTATTTTAAGCACAAAAATGACAATAATTTATATAAATAACCAAAAATAACAAAATGAGGCAAAAAAAAAAATCCAAATTGGTTTGTTTCAATTAAAAACTGAAAAATTTTAACCATGTAAAAGTTGAAATATTTCAACATAATTTTACTCAAGTAAAGGTAAAAAGTCTCCGCCAGAAAATTACTCAAGAAACAAAAGTATTTGGTGAAAAGGCGACTCAAGCATGGAGTCTCCAATGGCAGCCAAATATAAAGCTGTGTGGAAATGTTGGTATTTTAAAGACAAAACAAAAATAATTAACATCAAAAACAAAAGGTCAAATAAACATGTTTCCAAATCGGTTTCTTTCAATAAGAAAGTGATAAGACTTTAAAAAGAAACTGCAATTTAACAGAAACTGATAAATATTTGGTTAAAACATGTTTGTTTGCTTTCAGTGGGTAGAAAATCAAGAAATTTCACTCACATAAAAGTGAAAAATACAGTGTAGTAAGAATACTCCTTTTTTAAAAGAAGTTACTCAAGTAAATGTAACTAATTACAACCAAACTCTACCGATGAAGAAAGCAAAGGCTCTGCAGCAGGTTTTCTCTCTGTGGTCCAACAGGCTTCATGAAATTCAGCCTCTGGTGTTCCTCTGCTAACGGATGCTAACAGATGCTAACGGATGCTAACAGATGCTAACGGATGCTAACAGATGCTAGTGGTGCGCCGCCGCCTCACCTCTTTGATCCTCTCCAGCTCGTTGTGCAGCGCCTGCTTGGAGATCTCCACCTCGATGATCTTCTGCCTGAGCGTCTCGTTCTCGTCCTCCGCGCGGCTGCGCTTGTCCTCCGTGCTCTCCAGCTCGTTGTGCAGACGCACCGACACGTCCTTAGCAACCTGAGGACCGTTTGGTTGCACAAGATTAATATTATTGTCGTCTCATCTCTAGTCCTTTTTCAGACTTCAATGCTTTAACGTCTTTTACTGGAACACAAAGTAAAGCAGAGGAAGAGAAATGTTGCAAAATGTCTTTCAAACCCTTTTTCTCATTTTCTGCTAATAAATACTAAATTTTTGCTTGGAATTTCAGAGACATGTCAGTAGGTCACAGAATCAAAGAACAATGTTAATTTTACTCAAACATTTACTTATGAAGGGTAAAATCAGAGAAACTGATCATTGAATGTGGTGTTTCTTTTTTTCTGAGCTGTAAAAAAAACCACAGAAGTTTTTCTTCCTGGCTGTTGAAGGAATTACAAAAAGAAATTTCAGACGAATCAAACCAACAAGCAGCACCTTGAGGTCCTGCTCCAGACTGCGCAGCAGCTCTCCGTCCACATGGCCCGTCTGAGCGACACGCAGGCTCTTCTGCTCCGCTTTCCTCAGCCGGTACTGCAGGATGCGGCAGTTCTTGTTGGCCCGGTCCAGTTCCCGCCGCAGCTCCTGTACCTGGTAGACCTCCTCCTCCAGGTAGCTGTCCCGAACCTCCTCCATCTCCGCTCGCAGCTCCTCCACTTCATCCTGGGAGACGCAGAGACGGAGGGAACAAGAAAATGTTTTGGTTCTTACTGTGTCATCAAATTGAAAGGTGCAGGTGTAACGACGATAAAAAACATGATTACATTTTTTCATCACAAACTCATTCTTAGAAAATGAGATTTCAGTTCATCTGTACATCTTTGAAAAGCATTAGTAGAGCCTCCTGCATAATCGTCAAGAATGCAGCAAGTGCTTCCTGGATGGTAAATTACATACCAGCCATTGTACTACACATACAGCTGTAAAAACAGCTGACCAAATGTGCTGGAGCTGAATAAATTTACACAAATTAACACATTGTAATGTGAGTTTTTTTCCACTAAAACAAAATATTCATATATTTTAAGGCTTCTTTCTGAAAAGCATGAGTAGAGCCTTCTGCACAACCAACAAGAATGTAGCAAGTGGTTTCTGGACAGCAAGAAACCAAATAGCAAAACACATTGTACAGAGCACACAAAACCAGCTGACCAAACATGCTGGAGCTGAATAAATTTACCAAAATCAACTAATTGTAATATGAGTTTCAGCTGTTGTAACAAAATCTTAACAGAATTTAAGGTTTCTTTCAATCGGAAGGCAAAACTAATTTTAATGAAGCTTTTCTGCAAGTAAAAGTCACAAATCTGAGCCTCTTTCTAGGACAACTGTGCAGAAAGTTCAGATCTGAGAGACACAAGATGAGATTAAAAAGCAAGCAAGTTTATTTTCTTCTGCTATGAAACACAGAAAATAAAATCAGGGGACAAAACTGATCAGTAAATGTCAGTGTGATGAAAGTGGTGTCACAAAAACGGATTTAAAAGGTCAAGAAAAGGTTCCACAATCACAAGGATGGGTTTAGGTTATTTTCTGGCATAAATCTATTAAGGAAAACATGCAATATGATACACTCCTGTGGATTATGTTAACACTGTTACATGGTTAAGCAGGAGCTCCAGTAATAATGACGTAACATCCTGATTTGGGCAGAAGCTTCTCATCAACATGCAGGTTTCTGTTCCGGATCTGTTTGCTGCGTAGATTTCCCCGGGGACGGCGAACCCCCCATGTGATGAAAAGACAACGAAGGAGGGAGAACCGCGTCAATTAAAGAAAACTAAATCCATCCTGATTTGGGAAAGCACTGAGGCCAGTGTTATCTGAGCAGGAAGCAGCTAATGACCGCGCAGACGGTCGAAGCGATCGATGCACAGGTTCAGAGCGGCACACTTAAAGAAAACCTCTGGTGTTTATTACAGGAGCGTTTGGTCCTCTTTGCGAAGACACTTTATCTTCAGCCGTCAGCGGTTCTGATTGCTTGGAAAGGTTATATGCAAAATAAAAAGGTTCAAAGCAAAACTCTTGTTCTTTTTTTCTCGATGAAATATGAGCTGGGACGTTTTCTGACTGGGTTTTAATTTGCTGCTGGAACTACGCCTGTCACGATACATTTTACTGGACGATAAATTGCCCCACACGTTATCGCGATAAACGATAATATAGTAATAGAATGTGATGCCATAATAATGCAAGAACATATTCTGAAAGATCAATAAACTTTAAATTCTAGTAAAACTGGAAGACATTTTAAATATCCACAAAAATAAACAAAACGGTAGAAACGACAAATAAAATGAGTTATGACGTCTCTGTAAACAAAATTATTCTTAAAAAATGGCTATTTGAGACCAAAACACCAGACTCAAGACTTTTATCATCCAGTCTTTTGCAGAAAAAGAGAAAAAAGAAAAACAATAAATTGTGCAAATGGATGTTATTGAGCTTGTTTTAATTTACCAGGCGATTTATTGATTGATTGTGACGGGTCTAATTATGAGGAATTAAATGTCTCTACGTTGCATTGATTGATCCAGAGCTGCATCTAATGATTACTTTACTAATCTGACGATTAATTACATAAAAAAATTGTTGCAGAAATACATTAATAAATAATCCATTTCCTTTTTTAAATACATTTTTGTCTAGTATGACATGGCGTTCTTTTAGTGAATTTGAGCCCATTTTTGTTTTGCAAACATTTTTCAGCCTAATCAAGTTACCTGAAAGTAGCTTTTCTCCTCTGTTTCTCCATATTTTTAAACTTTTAACATAAAACGACATTGTGAGCAACTAGACTGATCACAAATTAAAAAGAAAAGTTGTAAAGATGACGATATAATGCACTGAGAGTATAAAGTAAGCGCAAATTAAGGATTCATAAAGCTTTTTAGGTCAATTATTAATTTGCAAAATAGCATTTTATTTTGTTTCCTTTTTTTGTAACGTGGTAAATTTACCAAAATAAATGAAAAACTATAAGACCTGAAATGTTATTTTAAATGAATTGTTTTGTGCTTTTTTAGAATAATGACGTTTCCAGTAGAAAGAAAGAGACAAGTGATATCAAAATATATTTCACACCTTTTGAAACTAAATCAGAGATTTTGTTTTGGAATAATTAACCCTAATATATCCAATGTTCTTATTAATTATTACTGTTTTATTATTATTATATTATTAATTATTACTTTTTTATTCTATATGTTCTTACTTAAAAAGTAAAAGCAGCTTGTGTAAAATTATTTATAGGTTAATAACATTACATAATTTATTACATATCAATATATTTATCGATATGTAATGATGGGATCACTGAACAAACAGTGGAGGAAATACTAAAACTTACAATCTGGACAGTTTTGGGTGGTTTAAACATCATTCCTTGAAATTTATTGTGACAAGAAATCAAAATTCTTATCATGATAAGAAATTTATCACGATAAATTATGAAAAATACGATAAAAGCCCACTCTTAATAAATGGTTAATACTTGAGAATCTGCTGGAGAAAATTAAAGTGACAGACCAGTTAATTGGACCCGATATTTGCATATATTTGTAGCTAAAGATAAATTTACCAGCCACTCGAGGGGAACTTGTTGCAGAAATCCAGCTGCATCAAAACAAAGACACGCCAAATGAAAGATGTTCTACCAAGCTGCAGCCTTTGGGGGAAAACGCGGTTATTTAGGTAAACATGTTTTTTTGGGGGGAGGTTAGAGGACCTCAGAGACCAGCTGGCAGGCAGCGACGGCCGGGGTCTTTGAACGCAGCACCGCCGCCACACTCTGACAGCCGACTGTCATCCAGTCCTGGGGGATAAAGCCGCTGCAGCCACAGGCAGCAAAGCTGATTAACTCTCTTGTGTCTCAATTGAGACAGAAACGAGCGATCAAGTTTGAAACATTACTTTCATCTGTGTTCAAATTTAACCTTTTCATCTTCAGAATGGAGAAGAGTTTGACGCTATATTTGTGTGGGTTTGTTTTTTTTTTCCTTTTTCTCAATTTGTGGGTAAATTTTAAAGCAGCAAATGAGACAGAAAGTCCAAGATAGAGTCAAGCTTTGTTTGTTAAAAATATGCTTCCTGTGTCAAATATCCAGCTTTTACAGAGAATCTTTACAGAAATAGAAAATTGGCGCAAAATCTTACTAAGTACTTTGGTCTAATCTACTAATACACTTAAAATAAGACAAAAACTAATTTACAAATAACTGTTTTTTTAGCTTGTTTGAGTAAAGAAATTTCTTAATATTGCAAAACATATATATTAGTTACAATGCAAATTATTTCACTCATAACACAGAAAAATCTCTTCTTTATAGTGAAATAATCTGCCAGTCGATCTGGTACTTAATATTTCACTAATATTAAGGAATGATTTACTTAAAACAAGCTAATATTTCTTGATAAAACGTTACTTGTACTTTAGTTTTCGTCTTCTGTTAAATTTACTATAGATTCGTGGTAGACAAAAAATACTTGCATCAAAATAAAAATGGACCAAACAAGAACAAATATGCAAAATATGTTTTGCAGATTTGCTCAGTTTGATGTTTTTGCAGTGAGAATATCGTGTCCTGCATTATGTGGCTCTCATCGGCACGGATGCATTTATCTGAGCAAAACGTGAGACTTTAAGTCAGAACGGGCTGACATAGATTTGACTGGAAAATATGAAAAAAGAGGAAAAACATGGGGAACCACCAAGATGAATAAAAGTCCCATCAATAAAGGTCAAATCCGCGGGACGGCTGAGAAGATGACCAGACATGATGGATGGAAAACCAGTGGGAATGTGTTTAGATTTGAGATATAGATGAAAAATTAAGTTGTAATAGAGCAGGTGAAAGGTCAAGGGCGTAAATAACAATCAGCAGTGAAGACTGCTGCACCCTTCCCCCATCGTCTCCCCCCATACGTGGTCAGATGGTCTTATGATTATAAGCATAAACTGCAAGTTATTTTCACATTCTGACATGTGAAACTAGTGGATTTTTGGTAAATTCAGTGGATCCTCATGTATTTGAGGCTTTGTCTGTGAAATGTCTCTTCAAAATACTCGTAGAAAATTTGCATATTTGTCCATTTTTTGCAGGGAAATCTGAAATGTAAAAAAAATAGAAAATGCAGGTCGGGAAGCTGAAATGCTCCTACACAAAGCAGCCAATCCAGAAGCGCCATCCATTTTCCTTGGTCCTGATTGGCTGAACACACAAGAGCAGAGATGACAATAACTGCTAAGATGTGCTAATTAATGTGTCTTTCGAAAGAATCAACTGGGACTTTCCCACTGCCTTCGCGACTTCGCTCATTAAATGTTTCAATATGGCCGCTCGTTGCATCAACGATATTAAGATGTGGTGGAAACAAGTTTATTTTATAACACGCACATGTAAAAATGCATTTAAAATGAAAATGTAACCTGCAGCACCTGCAGTTGCAAACTGAACAAATTAAAAGCGATGCTCGCTTAAAGAGTTTATGAAAGCTACTGCAATCAACGTCTACGGGCGCCGCCATGTTGATCATCCAGAGCTCAGCTGTAACTTAGAAAAAAAAATGGATTTTAAATATTTGCTAAAATGTTGACAGTATAAGACAGATAATCTGAAAAAAGAAAAATGTTTTTCTTTCTCCCAGTTTTAACTGCAGACTACATCACTCAGTCAGAAACCTCCAATCAGAGCCGGGAGGAGGGTCTTCGCGCTGTCAATCACTCTCATGCTCACCTCTTCCCTTTTGCTCTCTGCTACAACTGATTCATCACAACATAGTCTGCCGCTAATGCTAGTTAGCCTAGCCACAGATGACAGCTGATAAACAGTTTTCCTGGAATGGTAAGTTGTTTCTGTTATTAGCACATTGAACCGCATTGATTGACAGCACTAAGACCCGCCTCCTGGCTCTGATTGGCTGTTTTTAACCAGGAGTGGTGTAAGAAGGTCCATCTTTTCCCACATTATTTGTCATCTTGTAGTTAAATGCTGCAGCTTTAAACCGTGAGTTCTGACACAGCATAAGTTTAAACTCCGACATCCAAATAAAACTCAAATTTCTGCTATTCTGAATTTTGGTTTGACATCCAGACATAATTAGACCCCCCCTCCCTTGCCCCCCATGTAGCCAATCATCCTAAAACTTTCTAGAGGCGCCCCTGCATCTATCAGCTATGGGTTATTGAGCCCAGTTGGTACCTTGAGGTAGTCGTTTTCAGATCTCAGCTCGTCTATCTCCCGCAGCAGGTCGTCCTCGGCTGCAGCCCTGCCGGTTCCTGCCGGTTTGAATTGTGCGCTGGCGGACGGTTTCTCCGGTTTCTGTCTCTCTCCCTGCGGCCCCGCAGCGCGCTGAGCCGGAGACGCGCCGGTGGGCGCCGGAGCAGCGGGACTGTCGCCCACCGGCTGATCCCGGTCGCTGGAGCCGGTGCCGGACTCGGCGTCGCTGGCGGCCGGCGCCTGCTTGTGTTCGTCGGACAGCGGCTCGGACGGGCAGTCCGACAGGTCCGAGCTGCTGTCCGTCTGGCTGACCCGGCTGAGCTGCGTGCCGGTCGGAACTCTGATCGGGGATCCATGGCTGAGAGGCCCCGGGGATCCCGCGGCCAGTTTGCCCTTCTTGCCTTTGGTGCGGACCGGACTGCTGGTGCTGTCCGGCTTGGTGCTGCCGGCTGCTGCCGCTGCATGCTGCGGCGTCTTCGTGGGCTTTTTCGCGGCGGGGGACTTGATGCTACTTTTTGGCGTGGCTGGTTTCTCTTTGGCCCCGGTTGTGTTGCGCCTGGAGGTTCGGTTCGGATGGGCTAAGGACGCCGTGGCAGACTGCTGCTGCTTGACGAGCTTCGGGGATTTGGGGACGACGGCAGGTGGCTTGTTGGAGCGGGAGTGCACATCCTTGAGGAAAGGTCTCGCAGGGGAAGGCGCTCGGTTCAGCCTCTTCTTCTCCAACTGTTGGCTCTGCGGTTTGGAGTCAGAGCCATTGGAGCTCTCCATTATACAGGAGGATGATCAGGAAGGAAACGATCAATCCACGGCACCGAGGAAAATCTCTGACGTGCGCCTGCAGCGAAGCAGCCAGGTTGCTCTGCTTTCTTCTTCCTTGTCGGTTTGGGGATGCGCATCCTGCGGCGGGCTGGATGCTGCTTTTCACTCCATCCAGCAACATTCACCAGGTTGTCATTGTAGTCCCCTCTGCCTGTGGAGCCTCCGGAGGAAACACTGCAATGAAGGAGAGGGGATTAGTGGCAGGTTGCATCTGCAGCCCGGGCTGCTTCAACTCAACTTGGGAACCACAGAAGTGAGCCGGAGTCGGATCGCTTCCTCCTCCATTCCCGTCTCATGCGCCCCGGACCCCCAGCCAGTCGCTCTCCTTCACAAATGACACGTAAAATCTGCAATCGCTGCGGTGTGAGGCTCGACGCCCGCGGATTCCTGCGAGGCGCATGCGCTGCTGCTTCACACCCCTTGTTTTCTGTGGGACCAGGTCTGCCACGCTCTGCTGCGCATGTCCTGGAGGCTGTTGAACACCTTTTCACAGAGGCACAAATTTTCACGCAAAAGCCCAATAAAGGGAACAGAATATCGAACCCAAATGTTCACAACTTAGAGCAAAGTTGTGGTAAATTAGGCGGAAGCATTTTGATGAGTCATTTTCTTTTACAAGTAAAAATCTGAAAAGGGGCGATGCTGTATACTGTACAGGCACACAGTGACATTTTATAATACAATCAAGTAACTGTTACCTTTTCATTTATATCAAACATAAATGAAATTACGTTCCAATTTGACGTCTCTGTCCCTTTAAGAAGTTCCTTCTCTTTCAGACAGCTGCCTTGTCATCACAAACCTTATGCATTAAAGCCACAGCATGTCACTTTTACAAAAATAAGTACAGCTGTGACCATGTTATGAGACAAATAATCTGTGAAAAGATCAGAAACAACCGATCAGAGCCAGGAGGCGGGTCCTAGCGCTGACAATCAACATCATGTACTCACTGCTATAGGAGAAACAACTCACCTTTACAGGGATCTGCAGTGATCGGTGGCCATGCTAACTAGCCTAGCATTCTGCTATACTGAATGATTGACAACGCTAAAGCCCTCCTCCTGGCTCTGATTGGTCGTTTTTGATTGGTGTATTTCTGAAGCTCAATTTTTCCGTCGATTATTTGTCTCCTACCAAACTGTGACGACATGGTGACACTTTCAACAAATCTGAAAAAAATATACATATTTAATAAAAGTTTCATTCTGCAGCTTTAAATTATTTAGACGTTTTTAAGAGTGTTGGACAGAAAAGTACTTTGTATGATGACTTCCAGAGTTGCAGTTCTTTTAGGTGTTATGCTAATTACTGCTGCCGCTAGTCTGGAGGAACTGAGCGGGAAAGAAGTGCTCCGATGCAGACTCCAGGTCTAGACACTTAGCCAACTGTTCAAGCTGTACAACAGACTCCAAATTAGATTTAGGCTTGGACTTTGACTACACCATTTGAACACATGAATGTGCTTTATTCAAAGCTTTTTGATTTTAGCGTCTCATATTTTTTGCAGACTTACAGTTTTTCTCAACATGATGCTGCCACCACCACAAACTTCCTAATCTCTCAGACACCCAAAAAATGTAAATAAACATGAAGCTTTAGTAATAAATATAGACATCTTTAATTGCATTTCATTAGTTCAAGAATGCCACAAGTTATAAATACAGCCAATCTGCTTTAGACCTTCCAGAGACTGGTTTTAACACAAAATAACAGACATACATCATAGAGGATACACGTCGCAAATAAAATGCAATTCTTTAAATGTATAGTTAAAAACCACAAAGTAGTAAAAGGCTTGGTTATCAGAACAAAGTCCACAGGGTTAATGCCAAAACGTCAAGGGGAAAAAGGTTTCCTTTCCAAACAAGCACCGCTATCTGAAGAAATGCTTCCAAAACTCAGGCGATTAAAAATCCCAATCTTCCAGATGATTTCAGCACAAACGGTGTTCGGCTGGACGATAATCTTATTGCTAGTAGGTTGAATTGAAAATGTAATATTTTTTTATTCTAGAAAAGATGTCAATTTGAGAAGGTTTCTTTTTTTTTATTATGAAAACTCACAGTGCTACGTTGCTACTTCTGCAATAATTTCATAACAAACTAAAGCCTGAACTTAAAACAATCCGCCAGACCAAAATGTGGGAGAAATGCAAGATTATTACTGATCTAAACCTGGTAAATTAATAGAAAGGTTGTGGAGTTGGATGCAGTTTACAACTTCACCACTAGATGTCAGTACACCTAACATAATGGGACTTTAATTCAGAAGAAAATCCCAAGTGTGCAGTTGAGCCCATCAGTTTCCTGAGTCATACAAACACCGAGCAAGTCGCCTTCAACTGCTCCAACTTTTTATTCTTTTTTCTTCCCCCTGAATTCATTAGAAAATAAACAACAAAGAAGTATTAGTAACAAGAAAGGATAGAACCATGTCTGCATTCTGGTGGCATTACTGTCTTTATTCCCCTGCTTAACACAAATAGATCCAGGACTACATTACCCATATCTCCTTGCGTCTACAGAAAGTAGCCACATTAGTGCTAAATAAACTACAACTTGTGTTATTTTGTTTTCCTGCATGTCAGCTTAAAATGGGAATCGGGTTTTGTAGTGCAAAACATTACAATTTATAGAAAAATAACTCCAGCCACATTAACACTTCAAGGTAAAGTAGATCCATAAATTTATAACTTGGCAAAAATATCTCCACCTTATCCAGTAATTACAGCAACCACACCATCACTTAGTAAAAACAGGTCAAGTTTAAACTGAGCTATAGAGAGATGTGAGATGTAATCCCTTTGTCTCGGAGCGACTCGGACGATTTTGAAATTAGTGAGAGGTTCCCCACATGCCTAGTGCAACCGTCCAAACACTGAGGTAGTCTGGGTGTAGACAGGCTGGTGGCGGGAAGGGTCTCCAGGTGTTAGCGTTAGTGTGCTGCAGGTCAAAGTGTTCAGTAACGGAGGAGAGGAAGCAACAGAGAGAGGATAATACTGCTGGGTTCATGCAACAATTACAGCAGCGCTCAATAACTCTAAAGTGCTGCTGTGTACTGCCCCCAAGTGGCCACGTTGGTGCGCTGCAGGTTTTAGAGAGCGTCTGAGGGTGTGTGTGTGTGTGTGTGTGTGTGTGTGTGTGTGTGTCGGGTGTGTTTCCACACAAAGTCTCAGCAACAGCGCATGCGGGGAGGGGGCAGCTCCGGCGGCACTTCGGGTTCCGGCTGCAGAGACAGGACGCTGTTGGAGAGCTCCTTGTTGGGAACCTGAAGAGGCATCTGGAGGACAAAAACAGGAAACTCAGCCGTGCAGAGGTGAGAAAACGAGACAGAAACAGGAGCTTTACCTGCACTGCAGCTGGGAGATGAGGATTAAAAATAAAATAGCTGATTTTTTTTCATAACATATACGATTTACAATTATGATAATAGTTTTTTTCCCCCCTAAATCAGAAGGGATTCACCGAAAAAGCAAATTTCAGTTGTTTCAAAACCAAAATAAGTTTATATAATATATGCAATTAAATGCCAATTCTTCCCTTTGCTGGATGTTATATCTTATCTCTATTTATTCCATTAAATTATTTAAAAGCTAATTACACTAATGGAACAATAAAAGATAAAAGTCTGTGGTGAAAGTTGCAAACATCATCAGTTAAAACATTTATTCTTAATTGAGCTGCACTTCGTTTTACCTAATAAATAAATAAATATTCAAAATCCTAAACACACAAACCTTGCTGAGAATGTCATCAACAAGCTTGACGAAAATCTCATCCACGTTAAAATTATCCTTGGCACTGGCTTCGCAGAAGCGCATCCCAGTTATCCGAGAGGCAAACTGCAAAATATAAACGTCATGAATCAGGAAATTCAGCATCAGCATCATTAGCCATACAGGCGGGGAAGGGACGAGCATCAGCAGGCCTGGCCTGATAACAAATTTTACTATTGTCCCAGAAGTTACTGTAATAAACAATAAAATTGTTGTCTTGAGACCATGTTCAAGTATTAATGATAAACTTTAAATTCTAATGAACATTTAACACGAGAAAACATTAAATATTTAGTCAATAACACTTTAAGACTACAAACATTCATAAAGACTCCTTTACTTTCATGTCACCCTGTTAAATAAAGTGTCAATGAAACAACAAATAAAATAAATTACGATGTTTCTGTAAACAAAAAGGTCCCTCAGAGAAAAAAAAGTTTAGTTGAGACAAAAGTTGAAGACTTTTATCATCCAGTTTTCGGTAGAGAAAAAGCCACGCAAGTGGAAATCATTGAGTTTTCTTTAATTTATCATGTGATTAATTGATTTGTTGATTATCGTGACAGGCCTACGCATCAGCTGGTAAACATGGGAGGAAAGTTTGAAGTGGTAGTGACGATGTGAAGACGTGAACTCACCCGCTCTCCTTGTTGCTTGGAGATGATCCGATCCGTCTCGCAGTCCAGCTTGTTCCCAACCAGCAGAAGTTCTGCTTCCTCTGAGGCGTACTAGCAACGAGAAACAGAGGACAAAAACAACTTCATCAGCTCAGAAAGCAGCACTGGGTTTTCAGAAATTTACAGTGTCAATCAATGTTGGCTGGAAAAGACAGCTGTGGCTTAGTCCCAAATTAGGTTTGGGATGTTTGTCACAACATTTGACAGGTTTTTAGAAAGTATTTAAAGGAAAATTACAATAAAAAAGTAGCAATTGTGTGTGAAAAAGCACAAAAACTCTTTCTTGACATACTTTTACTCTTCAGTCTCCCTTCTCTTTTCTTTTATTAAAATGAGCATTTGATTATTGTTCATACATTTGCTCGGTAATATTCTAATCAAATACATCTGATGAGTTTCTCTTACCTTGTCTATCATTTTCATCCATTTAGGAAGGTCGTCGAAAGTTTCCTGTTTGGTGATGTCATAAACCACGACTATTCCCTTGGCTCCTCTGTAGTAGGCCGACGTGATGCTGTTGAACCTCTCCTGGCCTGCAGTGTCCCTGCAGCAAAGAGATCAGACCACATTATTTAAACAAGAATATCAGTTTGAGTCAGAAATAATTCAGGATGAACAGGACGTCATTACATTAAATCACTGTTTTCTTCTGTTATGAAAACAGAAGAATCAATCGAGAAAGCTTGTTTTTACGTTATTGATATAACCATTTTAATGATTTGTAGTTTTCTCTGATTAATGACAGCTGAGAGCCGTAACGTTACGATCCTTCATTTAGACGCATCAGAGTAAAGAGGGCTGAACAAAAATGCCACATTTTTATGACTTTTATTTACAAAAAAGGTTCATAACTATATTCTCTCCTGCCACTTCAAATATAATAGTTTGACATGAAAATGACATGTTCTTCTTTCGGTAGATGGCTTTTTTGACTCCTGAATTAGTTGACAATCATTTAAATGATTAATTAATCATGATTAATCGTTCCAGCTCTAATCTTAAATGCAAAATGTATATATTTTTTGTATATATACTTTTTATATATATACAAAATATATATATAAAAACCGAGTCTGCATTCTCCAGTTAGTAATTAATCAATTACTAAATTAGTTTATGATTATTTCAACAACTGATTCATCTGATTGATCATTTCAGCAATAGCTCTTATGAATAAAAATCTGAAAATGTGGCATGGATTTATAGTTAAGCCCTCTAGGTCGACTTTTTTTTTTTTTTCAGATTAATCAACTACTAAATTAGTTGACAATTATTTCAGTCAATTAATCACAATTAATTGTCTGAGCTCTGATTAAAATACATAGATTTTTGTCATTTATACCATTAAAATGTCTAAATATCCAACATACAAAGAATGCTTGTGTGTCACGACGCAATCACATTTAAACAGGAGGTAAAATAACATAAAAAGTAGAATGAAGTGTATTTTTAAACAGGTTTGTAATTGTGGTGCCATGGCTTAATGATTTCTGAATTAAATTCCCTGTTCATAGATTTCATTTAAAGATCAAAATAAAAAACAAAACCAAAACCAACGACCCACAGTTGGATTTTTAACGACAGCAGAATGAGCAACACGAAGTGCAGAGCTACTGTACCTTCAGCCAGCCAGTCTCTCCCTTTTCCCAGTGAGTCACAGTCAGGCTAATGAACAGGAGAGTGGACAGACAGCAGCACAATGGCAGGGTTAGCCGAGGCTGGACAAAGCTGAGGTGGAGCTTGATGAGAAATTTCAACACGAAAACACACACACACGCCCTGGGCGACAGCTGTCCAGATCAGAGTGAGGACTGGTGGAGGAGTGAGTTTGAGACGGGAAGGTGGGTGACTGTTAGTCCGCAGCAGAAATGTGTCAAACAAGCACAGGAGGTCCGACGAGCGCGTTCATGGCTCCGAGCGGCGCCGCACGGATCCAAATACTAACTGCTGAAGTTCAGCTTGTATCATTTTTCACAAACAAAACTTACCAAATAAGCTGAAAATAAATGAGATTCAATAAATCTGAAAAGACCGTTTCGCCAAAGCAAGTGCTTTATTAGGAACTTAAAGTTTCGTCAGAACTGGGTTAATAAATATGATTAAAAATTATTAATAAATATGGTTAAAAATGGAAAAAAAACTAAATTCAGAAAAATTTAAATGGGAGAAAAAATTTAATTTAAAATAAAATCTAGGTCAAACAGACTAAAGAACAGTTTCTACAAAGAGCTGTTGTTGCAGTGAACATAGCAAATCCATCTAAAACCTGAGCTTTATCTATTATTTATTTTATTATTAACATATTTCATATTCTGCTGTGCTTTATTTGTGCACAATGACATGAAAAACAATTAATTGTGTTTTTTTTTTTTAAATAATAGTGAATAAAAAAATGGTTTTGGCAAAGAAATGGAGTAGTAGTGATGTGAAATGCTTTAATTTTTTTATTTTTACTAAACTAAATGCCATCTTCCATTTGGGAAAATATATTGGATTTTTTTTTTTTGTTCTAAAACCTAAAAAGCATTTAATCTGTAATTTAATTTAATCATACGTATGACTACATTTTGGATTTTTATTTCAAATAGTCAGGAAGATTTAAATCTTTAAGAGAGACACAACTTTAAAAAAAAATACTGAATAAAATTAAATCAAACAAACAAACGCTTGATGAATACCAGAAAGATAATATTTGGAAATTTGTGCTACATTATTAGAGCACATTAATGCAGTGAGCTCATAAGAACATGTTTTTTAATGTATGTAAATCTTAAGTAAAACTCGCACTGGCTTCAAAATGTCTAGTTTTTAAATTAAAAACAAATAAACGAACCATCTGCACAGGTCAGATGAGCCTGGCATGGCAGCAGAAACTTGGTTAGTGCAGGACAAAGAAACCAAGCAGAAGTTTTGCATCAACTGCTTCTCATCCCAGAGGAAAACTCACCATATCTGAAGTCTGATCTTCTTCCCTCTCAATTCAACCGTCTTGATTTTGAAATCAACACCTAAAAAAGGAAACAGAAATGTGAATTCAGCTGAATAACATCCATGATTTCTTTTATTTAACCAGGTGAATTCATTAAGAACAAATTCTCATTTTCAACAACGACCTGATCAGAAAACATTGAAACATCATACAGCGAAAAAGGAAAAATATTTTTTTTTAAAAACTAAAACATTTTTAAAAGCAGGCATATCATGTATTATGTTTTTTACTGAATTGATGAAGATTGACATTGACATTTCTTCCGTTGCCTTGATTTTCATGTGAACAGTTTCTGGGTTCGTTCCATTCAACTGGTTTTTAATCTTGTTTAAAAGTTACCTGTGATGGATCAAAGTTCCTTTGATAAGCTTTTTAATATTTGAGGCATTTCATTGGGATTTTATGGGATAAAAGAATATCTCATCTCATAAAACAGAACATGATTTTACAGAGGAGGAAAAACTGCTTTTTTTTCATTTACATTTTTAGAAATAAATCTCTGAAAAGTGTTAGAAGTGACCGAATTGGTAAATAGAGTTTGTTTGTAATTTAATGTCAGTATTAATCCAGCTAATATTTGAAGACAGAGATATGCAGAAGATACAAAAAAAAAACAAATAAAAAAGACTATAGACTAGGAGGGAGATTCACCTATCTGCTGGACAAAATCCCTAAATAGCTACGAATAATTATGGAACTACATCCAATCAAAAATTGCTGCAAGCGTTCAGATTTGAAGTTGAGCTCGTCTGTAGACAATCTGACTGAGAATGGACATAAATTCCAAAAGTCCAAGTCCAAGATGACTTTTGGGGTAGCTGCTTGACAGAGAAGAGCGCAAGTGTCTAGACAAACTCGTGCGCAGGGTTGGGTTGATTGTATGGAGGTGCCTGGACTATCTTTGAGAGGCTCTGCCAGAGGCAGGCACAGAGCATCCCAATCAGTGGCCTGTGACAGTCATCCCCTCTAATCGATCCCAGCTGGGCAAAAGAGCAGCCGCAGCCAAAAGTTACTGTTGAAAGCCAGAATACAAAACTCCAATCATTGGTAACCAACAACCTGACCGAATCTATTTTACTGACATCTGCTTCTGAGATACTTTGAATTGTACTTCATTTTGTGTTACTCAAGAGAAAATTATGTCTCTGAGCTCTTCTAGAGCGTTAAATCTGAATCTGAAGGGTATGACAACAAGTAGTAAACATAGTAGATCCATATCTACTTGTTGCATATTTTAAAGTAAAACAGGAAACACAAGTTGAGAACACAGCAGTCTTATATTACACAATATAAATAAACATTTCACGGGATAATGCAAAACATTTTCACAAGTGGCCTCTGGTAAAATTAACCCAATATCAGTCTTTGCTGGGCGACAGGCATGACAAGACAACATGGAGCTCTGTCACAGCAGCTGCTTGTGTGGGTCTATTTTGGGACTGGTTATTATGGCTGGCTGGGGTCCAGGTCACAGGACTGTTTACAGGGTCGCAACAACAATTAATTTTATGTTTAAATAATCAAGAAAGGCTCATTCTTTATCTCAAAATGATGCAGGAAAATATTCAAATTTAAGATGGAGGAAAATGGGAACTAGTGGCTGAACTAGACCAGACATTCATCTCATAAAACCGACATCATTTATTTTATTTTTATGTCAATAACGCTGAACAGTATATTTTAATTGCAACTATTACCCATACAGATAATTTTAGACCATTACAAACCCATTAACACAATGGGAAATACAACTTAACACTATTACCATAAAGTTTAGTCTTTGTCGTCTGAAACCAGTTAGCATGAATTAGCTTCCCCCAGTAAACAGGCAGGAAAAACCCGTATTTCGCTCATTCCATCGCAGTTTTAATGGCTTTTCAGGAAGTAGTCGGATCCCGTTTTTAAAACCAACTGAAACTGCCTGAATAAAAAGTAGAAAAAAAACAGATCCTGTGCTCACCTACTGTCGACTTGCAAGACTCGCAGAAAGTGTCGTCGGTGAACCTCTCCATGAGGCTGGTTTTACCCACTCCACGGGAGCCAATAATTATGATCTGGAGTTTGAAGTCAGCGGGTCGGGGAGGCATCTTCCTGCGGCGGGACTGAGTCCCCAGAGCGGGAGACGAGTTCCCGGAGCCTCCGCTGCCGCCACCGGCAGCGGCCCTCCGCGGTATATCATATCTCGGATCCATCAGCGATTCCACATTTATGACAACAAAAGTAACATATGAACAAAACGTCAGCGGAACTACTGCCGAAGTAATTTGCTACTTCAAACTTTCTTTATTGTCCAGAGAAGTTATGGAAAGTTTGTTGTCCGCTGATAGTTGTTGTTCTTCAGCCATTAGAGACCCTGGATGTCATTGCGTCATTTCCGTTTCCCAGACTCATTTTTATCCAAATATTTGCTTCTAAAAAACTCAAAATCTAAGACAAACCCCCCCCCCCAGAAAATTTACAATTGAACGTTTTCTTGTTTCCGCTCATTGAAAGATGAATTATTAAACTAACAAATCCCACTTGCTTCTTGCAGATCCAGGGAATAATTCAGAACTAGAAGAATAAACTAGTTAAATATAGTTCATTTAATTTCTTCTTCTTTAAATTTACTAGCGGTTGGCAAGAAACGCATTTCATTTCTTTGCATCTGATAATGTTTATGTAGGAGATAAATCCTGAAACCGTGGCGTTTCAGTAAGTTTTACCCATGGGCGGTCCTAGATGGGGGCCTCCAAGGGGAAGTGCCCTTGTAGAATTCGTCCTGATCCATTTTAAGAGCAAATACTAAATCAATTTCTTATTATACGTGCTGACACAGAAACTGTAACTAATTGTTTTAGTCATACTTTAACAATTAATTCAAAATTAAGCTTTTGCTTTTTTAGCTTCAGTCATTTTGAGATAGGATCACAGTTTTCATCTGTGAAATCTGCTCTGGAGGTGCAAGTGGCTCTGTGGCTCATTTGATATATTAAACAATTAAATATTGTCATTTTTTTTGTTTCATTGTTTTGTTCTGTTCCCCCATTAGTATCGGAAATCTGAGATTAAAGTCATAATTCAAATGTAAAAGTCTGACTTTATTCCTAGAACTGTGTTAAAAATGTCAGAATTGTGAAGAAAAAAAGTTTGAAATCTAAGATGGAAAGAACTAAAAATTCTGAGATTAAAGAGGTACAATTCTGAAAAAAAAAATCAAAATTCTGAGAGTAGAATCAAAAGTCCAAGACTAAAGACAGAATCTGGAGGTAAATGTTTGAAATCTGACATGGAAGAAAAAGTAACACTTCTGTGAAAAAGTCACAATTCTGATATTAAAATCAGAAATTTGATTTTGAAGTCTAAATTTAGGGATAAAAATTTCACTTTAATACTAGAAATGTTTGGAAAATTCCTGAATTCTGAGGAACAAAAAAGTCTGGATTCTGAGATGGAAAGAAAAAAAAATTACTGAGATTAAGATTACAATACTCAGAATAAAATCAAGTCAGAAACCTGAGATAAAAGTCAGACTTTAATTCAAAAATTGTGAAAAAAGGTTAAAATTTCCAGGGAAATTTTATTTCCCTGGAATAAATGAATAAATGAATACTTATTTGTATTCATTTATTTGTTTGTTTTTTATTTATGTGTTTATTAACTTTGGTTTAAATATTAAGGTTTGTCCTCCTCGGTACCCGTAGGCTGCGACATCCGATGACGTTTCCGTTGAGGAGGAGTTCCTGCTAATCCAAACACAGACGGGACCAACATTCACTGGATTATTATCGATATCAGGACCGTTGAGGAGCGGCGGGATGGCAGCTCAGAAGATAAACGAAGCCCACGAACACATCGCGAAAGCGGAGAAATGGTGAGAAACGGCAGAAATGAGAAGATTTATCCGCGGAGCTAGCAGCAGTTTGTGTTGCTGTAGCTAGCTGCTGTAAGGCTGACCTAGCAGCTTCCCCACACGATACTGCGACATTAATAAGCATTTAATAGACACTTATTAGTATTTTCTCATCATGGTTGCTTAGTATGATTGTTATTAATTCATTATTTTAATGTTGCAGCTTAAAGACGAGTCTGACAAAATGGAAACCTGACTTTGACAGTGCGGCATCAGAGTACGCCAAAGCAGGTAGCACAGATCATAAACCCTGGATGGAGAGAGAGAGAGAGAAGGGCTTTAACGAGTTTATAGTAAACTGTCTGTGTGTTGATCTTTTGTTTGCAGCTGTTTGCTTCAAGAACGCAAAGCAGTATGATCAAGCGAAGGATGCTTACCTGAAGGAGGCTGAGTATCACACAGAAAACAAGGCGTATCCTGCAGATGGCATTTAGCGCCCATTGCAAACAAAACAATGTTGAAAGGTTTTACAGCACAACTCATTTATTTACGTTCTGCTGCCATTAATCACCCGCATCTTTCTGTTCATTTCTGTAGAACTTCACAGAGTTGCAAACAAATTGTTCTCCAGATTTTCTAAAGGTTTTCTGTCAAAGTTTGATTATTTTTTTCACTCATTTGTCAGCTTTATGCTGACCTGGACAGCATAAATAATAAAAAAAACAACAAAGAGCCTCATGGTTTTCCACCGAATATTGATTTCTGAACTCTTCCTAAGTTAAAACGTTAGTATTGTTGTTTCTAAATTACTATGAATTTTTCTGAAAGCACAGCATTTTTTTTTTATTTTGACCATTTCTCATTTTATGCAAATAAATACTAAATACTAACTCATGTCAGTAATTCATAGAATATTTTACTCAATCATAAACCTATAAGAAGTAAAATCTGATCATTTTAAATGGTCTTTTAATTTTTTTCCAGAGCTGTGCTTTGTGCAGCGCAGAAAAGGACAACTATCATAGTGTTACTATGAAAAAAAACAGTGTCCAGGGAAGTCCAAACTTTTCATCACACGAGCCAACAAAACGAAATAAAATCAAGCAAATAAGTTTTTTGTTGGGAAGGAATATTATTCATTGTAAATGGCAATCTACAATTAAAAAGGTTTTTCCATGTTTTCTGTTCTAAAACAAAGTCAAATGCTTTTCAAATGCTTGAAAAGTGGCTTGGTTGAGCAAGTCTTGTGTGAAAGTGTCCAGTCCTCCTTGCAGTTTGCTACACTGCAAAAACACAAAATCTTACCAGGTATTTTTGGTCTGGTTCTAGTTTTTATTTTAGGTCACATCTGGATTATGAATGCACTTGAAGGACCGGTTCTGGCAAATTACATTGATAGAAACGCCCATTAAACTTCTAAAATATGAATATTTGTTGATTTCTTCTTAAACCTAAATAGCTTTTTGTCACATTTATGTCATTTGGTAGAATACTATGAAAGCTGTTTTGATTTCATTGATAAAATATTCAGGCACGCTACTGTTTTACTGCAGGCTTTTATATGCGTCTGTTTTGAGTCTGGAGGGCCACATAGAAAGTTATGGTGGACCAGATTTGGCCCGCAGGCCTTCGGTTTGTCACATGTGGTCTAGTTCTTTGTTCAAATGTTTTAGTACACTCAAAGTAAGACAAAACTAACTTGCAAGTAACTTTTCAGCAAGATAAATGAGCTTGTTTCAAGTTAATATTTACTTAATATTAATGAAAAAGTACAGATTATTTCACTTATCACATTTTTTTCCCCCATTTTAAAAGTGAAATGATCTTAATGGAACTAGTACTTTTTTAATCAATTAATTATTTACTTAAATCGAGCTTCTATATCTACCTGAAAAGTTACTTGTAAGTTAGTTTTGTCCTATTTCAAGTTCACTAAGATATTTAGCCCAGTAGCCAGATCAAACTACTTGTAAGATTTTTAATTTTTCCGTTGTTATTACATGCAATGGAAAATGAATCCGTCACTGTTTAATGTCCATTTTAAGCCTCATGTCCTAAACATGTGTTGTGTTCTCCACGTTTCCTTAACTTGATCTACAGACTCTTTCATGCTGCAAAGTAAGTATCATTAATTACATTTAACCCGCTGCAAACATGAAACTCGTCATTTATCTTGCCTCTAACTGCCCTCCTCTTCCTCAGGGCTATTGAGCAGGCAGGGATGATGATGAAGGTGAGTGCTGGCAGGACTTTGTGATCCGCTGGGAGGCGATGTTCGTCCGGTGTGGATTAACCTGCCTTGTTACAACAGGAGCAAAAGAAGATGCCAGAGGCCATCCAGTACATAGAGAAAGCCTGCATGATGTACATGGAGAATGGGACTCCTGACACCGCCGCCATGGCCTTGGATCGGGCCGGAAAGTAAAACCAACACTCTCCTTAGAGAAGCACAAGATTTAACTAATGTGATAAACAGTCAGCTGACACTCTGGTTTTCATGACTTCATCATAGTTTGTTGCATTACGGCCACAAATTATTTATTTCCATATTTGAATGCATTTCTAATCTGCAAAAAAGACTTAAGTGATTAAATGAAAGATCTGCAGAATGTGCAATTATCCGATGAATCGATTAATCAGCAGAGTAATGAATTACTAAAATAATTGTTTCTTGCAGCCCTAACTGTAAGTCTTTCAAAAAAATCATCATTAATATTATCATTACTATTAATAATTAAGTGAATCCTGAATGTGTTTGGTTGCCCTTGGGTTTATTTAGGATTATCAGAGTATACAAATACACATATTGATTTTCACATTTTTATTTGCAAAATATTTAGGAAAACTTAATTAATTTCACAATTTTCCAACACGTTTTGTTTGTTTGCCACATAAAAACTTTAAAATACACTGAAGTCCGTGATTATAGACCCTTAAAATGAGAAAAACAGATATGAGGACCTTTGCAAAGCAGCATTGTAGCTTCTGGCACTTTAGCATTAGTGTCTGGTCATAAAAACAAATGGTGCAAACAGATTTTCCTCTGAACTAAAACACATTTTCCCTCCTCAGACTCATAGAGCCCATAAATCTAGAGAAAGCTGTTGACCTTTACCAGAAGGCAGCAGGTGTATTTGAGGTGAGAAGCCCTTTAAAAGTTGAATATTTCAGCTTTTTTGGTTATTTTGCTATTGCTTAACAACATCGTGGTGCAACGTTTGCAGAACGAAGACCGTCTGCGTCAGGCAGTGGAGCTGCTGGGAAAAGCCTCCAGGCTGCTGGTCAGGTTAAAAAGGTGAAAAATTATTTGGTGGTAATTTTCCACTGGATTGTTTAACACACTTTGTGCACAATTAGTGTTAGGATTATTTTTTATTAATTACCAGCTATAGTGCTCAAATGAGCCTTTTTGTTGTCTTTTTTAGGAAAATATCTAAATGTGCGCAATTATTGTCCAGAATTATCACGCAACTAAATTAAGAACACATTTTTCCATCCCACTTTTTAAAACGTTATCTGTTTAGGTGACCCATAAAGTTAGAAAAGATGCCTGGAAATGATGATTATGTGTTGAAAATGTTAACCTGCATGGTGTTTGTGTTTGCGATGTTGAGCAGATAATGTGGTCGCGATAGAAAAGTGATTCAGTTTATTTTAAACAGGCTGGACGAAGCTGCAGTTGCTCTGCAGAAAGAGAAGAATATGTACAAAGAGATTGAGAACTTCCCCATGTGTTTCAAGGTGGGTCTGCTCAGGTTCTGGTTCTGGACATGACCGGATCTGATCCAGACAGAACCGTTCCTGGTTGATTCATGCTGCTCTGTTCAGTCATCTGTTAGGGCAGAAAAGAGTTAAAGTCATAAATGTCATAAGTTGTTTTGTCAGAAATCTTTTAGTTTTTTGATAAATCCTTCCTTCCCTCTTTTCTTTACTTGAACTCAGTTTAAAGCGACCAATTAAAACTCAGAGTGTTAATTGAGTCCCTATCTGACCTGACCTCCTGATGTAATGTTCTGATGCTTTAGAAAACGACGGCCCAGGTTCTGGTCCATCTTCACCGCGGCGACTACGTGGCGGCTGATAAATGTGTCCGGGAGAGTTACAGGTACGGGAATGCGCCGCCGCCGTCTTCAACTTTAACTTCACGATCGTTAGTTAAGGTGCTGGTTATGCGTCTCCGTCAGTCTGCCCGGCTACAGCGGAAGTGAAGACTGCGTTGCCATGGAGACGCTGCTGCAGGGCTACGACGAGCAGGACGAGGATCAGGTCTACCGCGTGTGCAACTCCCCTTTACTGAAGTACATGGACAACGACGTGAGTACTCTTACTAAGAAAGTATTCTCACGGCGTTCTGCATAACTTTTACTTTTGCACAAAGTCGGGCGTAACTGAGAAGTGGAAGAAAAATTACACAGGTTTTCTAGCAATAAAAATCTGGAAACAAAATGTGTCTCCATGAGATGAATAGCTTCTGTACACATGAATGTTATATTTACAATTAGATTTAGTGTTCTTCTTCTGTGATTAAGTGAAAAACATGCACTTTATACACAATTAATGGTCAAAGCGTCGGAATAATGAATAGAATAATCAATAAAATCGTTTGTTACAGTTCTACATTGTAACATTGTGTTAAATTGCAAAGACTATTACAATGTAGCAAATGGTAACACAAAGTTACATGTATGGCAACGTTATAACACGCAATGCTACATGTGTTGCAATATTGTAACATGTTACATTGTAGCAATGCAAGACGTGTTACATGCAACACGTTTCACATGTGAAAATTAGAAAGTGTCTGTCAAAATAATATGTATTTAGTGAGTTGATAAGATTGTTCCTACAATTATAATGCCTTTAATTCACTTTAAAGGTTGATCTAGTTCATGACATTGTGGTAATTACATGAATATTTTGTTAAATTCCTTTTCTGTATTTCCAGTACGCCAAACTGGCCATTTCCCTCAAAGTCCCTGGAGGAGGAGGGAAGAAGAAGAAGGCCGCCGCTGCTCCACAAGGGGGCGCCGGCGGGGCGGCTTCAGCTGCCAAGGACGAGGATGACGAGTACGAGGGCGGGTTGTGTTAACCTGTCGCCACCAGAACCTCCTCTGTGTTCAGAACCTTTTCAACCCGGACGCTGGCCTGTTTGATGTCTAGCAAGCTGATAAAAAAAGGAGAAAAACCCAAACGTTCCAGCCGGTGCCGCAGAAGAGAATATCGGGCCTCTTAAGTTTGTTCTTCTGCCTGGCGTAGGAGCGCGTTTTGTTTTGTGTCGTCTCGGTGAAGCTGTACATTTTGCTGTTATTGTTTGTGGGTAGACTATTAACTATAAAAATACTCCAAACGCGACTGGATCAGTGGATAGGTGTTTTATTTGTACAGAGATAATTTATTCAGTATTCACGGCTGCTGGGAATGATACCGAAGCAATATGCAATCACGCTGGTAATAATGCATGTTTAAAAACAATAAAATGGTCATGCAAAGTCAAATATGATGCATTTAAGAATCATCTAGAGCGACCCTGTTGTCTTCAGCATCAGTGATTACAATAATAATAATCAAAAAATATGCGCTAACTTTGTTCTTCTACTTCAAGGTGTGTGCTACCTTAAAATAAAGAAATATAGTCCTGTGTGTTCTGCCATTTTTTATTTATTTTTTGCAATGAATAAATGAGAGAAATTTAAATGGAAAACATAAAAAAGGGACCATGATGTGTTGTCAGTTCATTAATGAAATGATATTAGGCTTATTAAGATGATAAAGTGGTTGTTTACATTTTTTATTTATTCCTTTTCCCCATCATTTCCTGTTTACTCCTCAACCAGATTCCCAAACTTTGCACACTTCTCAATAAACCTGTTTTGTGGCCCTCGATTGCTCTTGATGTGTTTCACTTCCTTTAAGCAGATTTTCCACGTCAGTTGGATTCTAAGGCAGATCCAGAACCGCTTTCCATCCCTGGTGAAGCGAATGCTGTCTGTCTGTAAATGTCAGATTTAATGTGTTTGCAGTAAACGACTGCAGCCAGGCATCAGGAGGAAACGACAGTTAATCCCAGGAAAGGATTTTTCTATTATTAAACATCCTATTAGAGTCGTTTCCACAGTTTTGTAGCTGCAAAAACAAATATTTTAAAAGTACAGCTGTGCCTCAGGTTCTTTAAGAAATCATTGAACAGTTTATTTAACTCACTAGTGGAGCTCACATGTATTATACACAGTGATGCAGTTCAAACGCTAATTTCAGATTATTTTGATGAAAAGTCCTCACAGCTCATGAAAACATAAAATCTAGTTTTTATGTTTGTTCACGGTGCAGGATGTCCTTTTACTTGACTGGAGCTGCTTTTGCTTGTATTGCTTACTGGAGAGGAGATCATGTTATTTTTTCCAAATGCACTCTGTATCTTGATGAAAATTTACTTTTAAGTTAGTTGTGATTTATTTCAAGAGTACAAAGATATTTGACTAGAAACTAGAAATGTTATTTTGGAAGTGTGTGGTGGATAATAAGAGAACTTGGACTCACCAGAGCTTTTACGTCCCTCCAGAGGATGCTGGTTTGCTAGGTCTCCGAGCTGCTGCTCCTGAATGGAAAAATGACCCTCTAAAATCTCTGCTTCATGAGCTGAAAGGAAAACTCCTTCCAAGCCACACAAAATCTTACTAAGTATGTTTTTATATAGTTTATGATTCAAATATCTTAGTGCACTTCAAATAATAAAAACTAACTTACAAGTAACTTTTCAGCAAGATATAGGAGCTTAAGACAATAATTCATTAATATTGTTGAAAAAGTTTTAGTTCTGCACTATAGCAAGATTATCTATCCATGTATATACTTTCATGTATACATATATATATTATACCGACATAAATATAAATATATTCTCCCCATATATATACAAACACACTTATACATAACTTTGTATTCTTCCCATCTATCACACACAAATTCACAAACATCTACTATAATCAAATTCTATGAAATCATTTAGTTTTCTTTAGTTTACTCCCCAAATTCTTCCTAAGATCTAACAAATTAATCTTTTCCTTAATACTTTCAAACTATCTCCTCATATATCTTCTCTCTGTTTCATATTCTTGGTTTTGTCTTATTTCAAGTTTGCCGAGATATTTTCAGTAGAAACCAGACAAACATACCTGGTAGGATTTGGTGTTTTTGCAGTGTGGCCTCTAAATGATCCGGCTGTTTTCCGTCATCGTTTCCTCTCCAAACAAAGCACCAAAAAAACCCTTTCAAGACATCTTTTATTTGCACATCTTGTCACATCGTCTTAATATACAGCTACGATTTCACATGTCATTCCTCAGCGCCCCTTCAGGAACATGGCCCCCCGTATGTACATGTTCAGAAAATTATTCATGGCAATAGTTAAGTTTTTCAGTCATGCTAAAATGTTATTAATGCATAGTCTGGACCAAAGGTCTCGTGTCGCTCAGCCCTTTTTTGTGAGGAAGTGTTTCTTCTTCTGTCTTTCTGTGGGTTTATGGTGATGAAACGCAGATTGAATGGATGTAATTGATTGGCAATAATCTCATTCTTTTCAAAGAAACCCCTCCCCCCACCCATCCTTCCCAAATGTGCAGTAAACAAACTTGACTTCAGTCCATCTATTTATATTTCATGCCATTTAAATAGTTCTCACTTTTTCTACAATCTCACATTATTTTAGATGCGTTAAAGCCTACAGGTACGACACAAACGTGTCGGTGAAAACAGCTCTTCCTGAGAAAGATGTGTGATTCTGAACAGGTTCAGTTCTTCTCATACAAACATAATAAGGCAAGAAAGTCTTTTTTTTTTCTCTCATTTCAGACAGCCTTGTGTAAAGAAATGTAATGTCTCTCGGTCACTAATTGACTTGTTTTGTGTGTGTGCTCCTATGGCCGCTCGGTCCCGATCCGACAGATCCAGTTTGGAGAGTCTGGGATTGCGCTCGTCTGGTCCTCACTGTGCTCATGCTCGTCAGTGGAAAGCCCTTAAATCAGTAAAGCTGCAGCCACGTTTCCATAACGCTGAGCAGCAGGAACGACTTCTGCAGCTGAAGATTTGTGCTCAGTTTCACCGCTTTTCATCCTCAACACGTAAAATGTACCAGTTTTAGTTAAAATCAGTGTTTCTGCGCGGCATCATGGCCGACTGAGCGCCGTTTTGTGCTCGCGCAGTTCCCCTGAAAAGCTCAGAGTCGTCTCCGATTGTCACTCGGTTTTCTCCCGGGTCCACTTGATCATGGTCTCCGGCGAGCGGTAGAGGAAGATGAGTTTGGCGTACATGTCCTCCTCCAGGTCCAGCTCGCCCGTCTCTCGCACCAGGAAGATGTCGGTGCACAGCTTGAGGATGCGGTCCACGTTGGGCAGCTCCTCGAACATGATGGTGTGCGAGATGCCGCTGAAAAACTCGCGCACAAATTTCCCGATGACCAGAACAACGGAGGCGTAGAGACCCATGATTCTGGACGGGCACAAAGAGAAAGACAGTTGGACCCGCTGTTAAACGATTAACCACAATTAACCGGATTGGTCAGAATAGTTGCGATTAATCAATTATTCAACTAATAGCTGATTTGTTAATCAATCAACCCATCAGCCATCAAATTGCGCAAAACCCAATAATCCCCCCAATCAGATTGTCTTAAAGGTCAATATTGTATTATTATTTGTATATATATTCTAGTTTGTCTTTTTTAAATTCATGTATTATTTTTAACTGACGGCAACACCATCAAATAAAGTTTTTAAAAAAAACCTTAAGACATTTCTTTGGTTCATCATCTCAGATATTCGTTTTAATTTCTTATTTATGCATCTATTCACTTATTTAATTACTTGTTTTTTTTTATTTCCTGCCCTTTGAGATCTAGAGACAAAAAGGGTTTTATAAATAAAAAACATTATTATTATGATTGTTTTTTCACTATTAACAGTTGTGCATATGTGAATGTGTTTACAGTCAGGTAGTTTTTCTGTATTCTGGTAAAGAATTTCTATTTTGTAGCCAAATTTTTCTGTCTTATACATAATACAAAGTTATGTATAAGTGTGTTTGTATATATATGGGTAGAACTTACTTCTGGCAATGAAGTAAGTTTAAGTTTGAGAAGCTGAATGCCTTTAAATCTTTAAATCTGCTTTTGAAACACAATAAATGGACATTTTATTAATGGCTCTTGACTAAATGCAATATTTCAATTGTTGTGTTTTATTTTTCACTGATCTCATTTGAATTGAGGGTGAAAACTCGCCTGTGTACCTTCATTAATATCAGTTTGTTGTGCTTGAGTTGTTTTTGTTTTTCTTCTAATCAGGTAAAGCACTTTGAATGGAACTGATGCTGAAAATATGCAACAACAATAAACTTCTTCTTCTTCTTCTTCTCTTCCTCATATTGAGCGTCCATTTTGGACGCGAGCGCAGGCGTTTCCGTTTGTCGGTGCGTACCCGTATCCGGCCAGGAAGCCCAGGCTGGGCGGGCTCACTTGGTCGCTGAAGACGTAGATGTTCAGGCCCGGTTCGTTTTTGGTACCGATGCTCCCCAGGGGTCCGGGGTCGAGCTGGTTCACGATCCACCACTCCTGGATCTGATCGGAGGCGTTGTGGGCTCGCATCAGAGTGAGGGAAACGTTGATCATGTTTTCACCTGAAACAAAAACGAAACGTATAAATGACAAGGAAACACTTTAAATCTAAAGTAATTCCACAAGTTAAAACATGTTTTAGGATTGTAGATCCAAAACTTCAACTGGTTTTAAGGCATACTGTACAGCAGGAGTGTCCCAAGTGCGGGTTGAGGGCCATTTGTGGCCCCTGGATGGATTTTATGTGGCCCCCAACGACGATTCAAGAAAGATGCAAATTCAGCCCAGAGATACAGACAGAACTTTTTTACAATGGAAAAAATTTGAAAGACTTTTTCAGGATTTATTTACTTTATCAAAGGGCTTTTGAAGAAAATGACTCAAATTATTTTCTTATAATCCAATAAAGTTGTTCAGTCGAGCCCAAAAGAATTCAAAAGCTCGGTTTAGTTCTTTTAATCCATAATATGTTTTAGATCTACGATAAATAACATCAGTTTAATCGTATAAGTTGGATGACTTTATTCTAGTTTGTTGTTTTATTTTATTTTATTGTCCTATAAATACTTTCGTCTTGATTTTGGCCAACATGACACAAAGTCTGGACACCCCTGGCACGCAGGTTGCTTATTAATTTGGGCTCGACTGAAGAAAACTGAAAAAAATCTTTAAGTCATTTGAAAACACTTTTTGTATTCAGACAAGTTTTAAGAGCAGATCTTGGTGCATCAGGGCGGACTTTAGTGTAGAAGTGGTCCTAGTTACCATGACAACAGAAGGAAACCAGAAAGCTCGGCAAACATAATCACTTTGTGTTGCATCTAACATTTTTCGAAGTAGATTTTAATTTAAAAATCTACTAATTTCTGTCGTTGGACAGGCCGTAGAAAATCAGTGCAAGGGCTACAAATGGCCCTCGAACCCCAGTTTGAACACCGTTGCTTTAGAGGTGACCGTGTCATTTCAGGACGATCGAGTTTTCTCACTGAGCTGTTCGACGGCCGTGGCTTCAGAGTCGCTGGGGGCTCGGATGTAGCGGGGGATGAGTTCTGGGATCATCCTGCACAGAAGGAGAAGAAGAAGAAGGAGGAGAAGAAGAAGGAGGAGAAGAAGAACACGGCGTTGGCGATTTGTTCGTTGGAGCAAAACTGGGAGTGACAGTTGTTCTTTACTCTGTTAATTATGCTTAACAGTGCAAATTCTACTCGAAAGTTTGCAAAAATCCAGAGAAAACACCCGAGTTACGACGGGTTTTCCTTCTGTGGCAGGAAAGAGGGCGCCACCTGCAGGGAAGGAGGCTTACTTACACTTTTAACTGGTTGGCTGTTCCATTCAGAAGCCTAACGAGATCCCGCTTTGTGTTTTCCCCTAGAGGTATCACATTTTTCCCAGATGCCATCTCAGATTTGGCACCAAGACTGAGGTTTCTAACAGCAGAGGAGGAAAGTAAAAAGTGTGAGGAACTTTCCTTTAAGCCTCGTCTTTCTGAACATAAAAAAAAAGAATCAAAAGCAGAAAAAAGGTTGAAAGGAAGAAAAACAGCATTAAATCAGGATTCACAGCAAAACTGGAACCTGGTTGCCTGTTTGTTCTCACCAGGCCTGTCACAATAAACATAAAATCAATTAATCGCATCAGAAATTAAAACAGGTGCATCCAAACATAAAATCTAGCAAATGAAGAAGCCCGATATTTATTATAGATTCAACAATAAAAAGATTTAATTAATTTATTTATTTATTATAGAGTCAAACTTTGAGAGTGATTTTTACAATGTTTCATTAGGGTCATTGTAGATATAACAAGAGAGTAAATTTTGTGATTGATCTCAAAAAATTTCTAGAGAACTTTGAAATTTTCCAGAAAATCTTTTGAAATTTAGAAATTTCCATGTTTGTTGTAGAAAATGTCTGATATTAATCTAAAGATTTATTTTTCTTTTCTTGAAAATTTCTGAGATTACTCAAAGTATTTTGGCAGAAATGTGACATTTACCTCTACTTTGACTTATCATGTTGGTTGTATTAAAAGAAAAACATCCAGTTTTCAGTTTGAATAAATTTATTTTCAGTAATAAGAACAGAATTTGGGTCACTTTCTATCAAATGTTTGCTACATTTAACCAAGTTTAAGAGAATAAAAGCTGATTTTGGTTCAACAAATCTGGCTTTTCAGTTGTAGTTTCTGGACAAACTTTTGTTTAAACTTGGTTAATAAAAGTCAAATGCTTTGTGTAAAAAACATAATATTGGTAACAATTTTTACCCTGATTACAAATTAAAAGTCTCCATCTGCATCAATGGACCAATTTCATATAATTTTTTGAATTGCAATTGAGGGCCGCACACAAACAGTCCAACGGGTCATAAATGGCCCCTGAGCCACATATTGGACACCTCTGAATTTAAAAAAACTCAATAATTTCCATTTGCTTTACTTGTAGATTTTCTTTTTGTTCACCTTCAGTCTGGTGTAGTTTTATTTAATTTAATGTTTTGTTTATGTATTCTGGATATTTAAAATGTTTTCCACTTTGTCTTAAATCTTCATTAGAATCTGAAGTTTGATATTTGAAAATGTGATTATCGTTTATTGCAAAGACTTCTAGGATAATTTATCATCCAGTAAAATTTGTTAAAGTGACAGGCCTAATTATTGAAAACATCAATATTTTGGGGGGATTTTTGATTATTTTCCCCTCGTTTCTGTCCAACTTTGATCACTTCTGTTTGTGTTTGGTAGCAGGTTTTACCTCTGCACAGTCCAGGAGACGGTGATCAGGAACTCCTGATCTTCCCCCTTGTCCCCTTTCTCCTTCGATCCCAACATTTCTATCAGGTTGAGCCTGCTGGGCGGGCTGATGGTCCACAGAGAGTTGGAGCTGCCTTTCAGCTCCGCGATGATCAGGTCCTCTGGAAAGTACTTCTCCAGCCACTGCGTGGCCATCTGACCGCACAGTGACGTGAAAACCGTTAAAACTCATGGAGAAAGTTTGGATCAAACTTCACCCAAACATATAATACAACATGTTGTAGGTTTATAGTCTTACATCTGTTTTGGCTTCATCGTTTGTTACAAATCTTTTCGTAAAGTTGTCAAAGTCGCTCTTTTCCACGGAGTGGAGTTGCTTTTGTTGAGCACTCATGGTGAAGATGGGCTGTGGAGGCAGAATTTTAAATATAAATGCAAGTTTGGGAAAAATCGGGGTTTAATTTGCTGACGTCAGCGTGATTGCACAACGCAGAGTTTCTCCCGTAAGCCTGGCGGGCCTCCAGGCTTTCCTTTTTTTTATAACTTTATAGTTTTTGTTTAGATATTGTTAATAATGTCTAACATAATTACCTGGACATATTTCAAATTTTTCTGTCAACTGTAAGTGTTTTAACTCAAAAAAAAAGTGCCATCCCGCTCCGACCTGACAAAGATACGATCAAAGCACAATCCAGCTAAACGAGTGAAAAACCATAAAACTGCCTCATTTTTCTCTCAATTCAATTCAACAATACTTTATTCATCCCAAATGTCTTAATTAATATCATCCAAGTTTATTCTAGAAGTTGTAATGGATCGTTATCCCGCTGCATAACAAAATTATTTATTTTAAAGCTTTACACAAAAACAGCCCAGATGCTTTGGATAGTGGGTATTTTCATCCTGTGATTTGGTAAAAATCACCTGGAATCCAGCCAGGGTGATTGTGATGGAGACGTCCAGCGGCGCGTTGACGACGCCGGCCACAGACTTCACCAGCGACATGAAGAGCAGCGGGAACCAGACGATGCAGATGAGCAGCACCACGATCATCCCTCCCATCCCGTACTTCACCACCTTCTTCTTCTTCTGGCCTCGTGGCTGAGGGTATCTCTGCAGAGCGGCAACCGGTTTACTTGAGTAACTCTTTTGAAAACATGTACTTTTACCATGTTGTACTTTTCACTTTTACTTTAGTAGTTTTATTATGAAGTATTTTTACTCTTACTTGAGTAAAATATTGTGTATTTTCTACCCACTGAATGAAAAACAAACATGTTTTAACCAAAAACTCACCAGGCTCAGACGCAAACCTGCAGTTTATGAAAAGTTTTATGAAAAAAAAATCATTTTTCTGAATCTGCTTTGTGTTCGCTTTGGTAAAAATACTGCAGGAAATGCATTAAGGGACAAAATAATTTTCTCAAAATTGAATAAAAAAACCTCCAAAAAAAAACAAAGTAAATATTTCCGCTCAAATTCCCGCATGACAAAAACACCGGAGGAAAATTAAGTGGAAGGAAAAACTTTGTTGGAATTGTGCACAAGCAATAGAGATAGCCACACCTTTTCAGATTCTCTCCAACATTTGAGGATGAAAATGTGAGCGTATATGTCCTCCACGCAGATCCAGCTGGACAGGGACAAGGAAGTGTCGGTCCAGACCCAGTCCATCACCGCTCGCAGCTCCGTCAGGAAAGGCACCAGGCGGAAACTGAACCAGCAAACCAAACATCAATTCAATTCAGGCAGAATGCAACTTTTCTGCCCACAAAACATTTCTTCCAGTTACAAGGGAAGCTTGTTCAATTAAGAAAAAATAAAAAATGTGACCTAAAACTTCCAAACAAAGAAGAAAAACTGCAATCTTAACTATTTGTGTGGCGCTTTAGTTCAAGATCAAGTTAAGTTAATTTGTTTATTTCAGCAACAAGGTAGTTCAGAGTGCTCTGAAATTGTTTTGTGCGACAAAAGATAAACGCCTCGATGAGTTTCTCTAGATATTCATCCTTTAATCCTGGAAATGTTCTTCAGGTGACAGAAGGCCGACTTAGTAACTGCCTTTATGTGGCTCTGAAGGTTCAGATCAGAGTTCATGGATCTTCAGGTCCAAAGACAAGATCTTCAGATTTATACGTGAACGATAAACAGATGTGTTGTGAACTCACCCTTGGAACAGGAAGAGGTTGACGTAATTGTAGCTCTTGGTGAGGAAGTTTCCCAGGACCCGGGTTGGATAGCCGCAGCGGATCTGATAGGCTGACAGCCCGAAGTAGATGCACTTGACGAAATACCACATCTGGGCGACCGTGTTGTCACTGAAACGCCTGAGAGAGGAGGAGGAGGAACACAGAGGCAGGAAGGATGATGTAACACATCATCAGGAAAACAACAACTGCAGGTTCAATACTAACACATATTCGGGATCTTATGGGTTTTTATGCTTCCATTTGAGTCTCAGCTGCTTCTAAAAACACTCAGCCAGTTTTTGGCGATGAGTTAATGTTTTTTGGTGTCTGGAAAATTAGCTGTTTCAAAAACCTTCCGCTTATTAAGTCACATTCAACAGGAACTGAGCTTTACCCAGCAAACCAGGCGGAAATCTGTGTTATGCACAACGGCTGCTGGAAAAGACAAGTCTTTTGTTGTTGATTTACCAACTACCAACACCCCATTCTTCTTGGGTGTACAGGAGGCTCCACTTCTGCTTTTCAAAGGTGTAAGGTTGTATAATTTGCTTGGCGTTTGCCAGCAGCAGATTATTTGGATTTAAAGAG
This sequence comes from Poeciliopsis turrubarensis, assembly GCA_010277015.1. Lineage (NCBI taxonomy): Eukaryota > Metazoa > Chordata > Actinopteri > Cyprinodontiformes > Poeciliidae > Poeciliopsis > Poeciliopsis turrubarensis. The sequence continues at coordinate 10,005,012 of VMRN01000007.1, forward strand.
ACAAGATGCCCTAAAACAGTTAACAGACAAAACTAAAACTCTCTATTATCTAAAAACAATTTTGTGCTAAAATGTAATGTACATGTTTTGTATAGGCCATTTCCTGACCTGCTCAAGGAACCACAGAAGGTCACAAAGAACGTTTGAGGAAAGTTTAGATCCGAGGATGTAAATATTTTTGCTGCATTTCATCAGAACTAACTTCACGCGCTCACTTTTCCGTGACGCCCGGCAGGATGAAGAACATCCAGAAGTGGATCCCGAAGACGAGGATGACCTGGAAGATGACCTTCCCCATGACGGTCTTTCTGAGGTAGAGGGCCCGGTCCACCACCATGGTGCCGAACTGGATCAGAACCATGACCAGGAAGGGACCGGGGACCTGGTCCTCCGACAGAGACGACGTAATGTCCGCCGTTGAGTGTTTCTAAAGAAGAGGAAGAGGATGCTGAAGGTTAATTTAACGTTTCTCCATAAATCTGACACTTTGAATTCCACCGTATTGATGGAAATTGCATAAAATTTTTCCACTTTTTGCATTTCTCAGACAATATTTTTATTTATTTACATCACTGATATTTCCTTTTAAACTAAACATCGCAATCCTTTCATACTTTTGCTTGTTTTTGTGCTCATTGAAATCACATTTTTTAACCTTATTGCAATTTTATCTACATTATACTTAAATCCCTTCAGAAACTCATGTTTAACTGAATTATTTTTATTCTAAGTTTTAATAAATGGTGAATAAATACATAAATAACTTTTAGCAATATTGTGGAAAAACTAACTGATTAATTGCTGAATTATTTTTAAACAATCACTCAAAATATCCATATTTTTGCAAATGGAATAAAAAATACATTTGTTTTTTTTTTCTTTCAAAAAAACAAAAACAAAAACACAAGATAAGAAAAATTTTCTATCCATTCATAACTTGCAGCCAATTCTTTGAAAAAAAAAACAAAAAAAAACTTATTTTTTCATGATACCATAAAATAGTTTAAATGTTTTGTCTTCAAGGAATTTATTAACGAATGAATTAAAATATATATTTCTAAAGAAAGTAAAACTGGTTAAAAATTGTGATTATGTATGTTGAGGACATTCTAAAAAATGCAAACACAAAGTCAGTTTTTGTGTTTATAATTTAAAGAGAGTTAAGTCCAAAACTCACCCCAAAGGCCCAGAAACCGAAGACGATGATGATGAAGTCGACGGTGTCGGCGAGGAACATCAGGACGTAGACGTCGGTGACGGCGCTGTACTCCGGGTGGATCAGGTTGTAGAAGAACTGCTTCATGGGAAGGTAGAGCTCCAGAAACCTGCAGGGACCAGAACAGATTTAAATCGATCAGATTTAAATCTGAGATCTGAGGTCAGTTTTTAATGAAAGTTAGGAAAAAGATCCAGGGTTCGCACTTTTTCCTCACAGTAAAATTCAAGCACTTTCAAGGTAAATTTTTAAACTGTGGAGATTAAAAACAACACAAATTAACTCAAAAAGGAATTTTTAATTAATCTATCATGGTTTCAACATTAATTTTGTTGTAGACAAACTAAAATATAGCAAAATTTGAGAAGAAAACAAAAATTTCCCCAATTTTAAAAACAATGTCTAATATAAATATAAGACGATAAATAATTGATTGAGCCATTAGGAATGATAAATATTCAATAGATTGAAACAATCCAAACAAATCTAGTTTAGGTAAATCGCCTTTCTGCTTAAACACAATAAAGAAAGTTACAAAATAAAGCTCTAAAAAAATTCTTGATAAGTTTTCTGGCATTTAGCAAATAGAAATAATTTGATCTAAAACAAAAAAAAAATTCATCAGGTTTTGAAAATTATGTGATTTGATCCCCTTTATAGATCGAGCCACATCAATAAGAGCAGATCTATTCAGTCTAATTCTAGGGTTAGGGTTAATTCTATGCTTAATTGTTTATTTCACATTAGATTTAGAAATTTCTAATTGCACTTTTTGAGCCATTTGAAAGGTTTGTTGTGGTTTATTCTTTACACTGTTTTTGTCAGTTATTTACATTATTTGTTATACTCCTAATTGGACAGAACAAATTAGATTTGTTCTGTTTTTATCCATGTGTTTAAGTGCGCATTAGTGGTGAAGAGTTATAAAATAAATGTGCCATTCAGTACATGTTGAGTCTGTTTTGTTTTTTTTCAAGAAACATTTTAAGCCACTGCAGCTCTGTGCTTCTGTATTGGACCAATACTAAACCTATTAACTGTAAACAATGTTTTACCAAATTTAAGCTTTTAATCAAACGTCAGAGTTGTGCAGTTTTAATATCCAGCGATATCAAGCACTTTATACAGAAATCAGCAACATGATGTTCAAACACCTGTCCTGTACGAAACCTTGATGATTATTGAGAGACGCGGAGAAATTGGGGCTATTTTGCCGTTGTTGGCATGGAAGCCACTCATTTAGCAGAATAACAAGCTTTGATCGGCCGCTGCGGCCTGACAGGAAAGCCGTAATTAAAGGTCTAAACTTGGAGCCCTAAAAGGTTTTAGCAGGACGGGATGCGCCTCTCGCATCACTCAACAGGAATATTCTGACCGAAGCTCTGCTAATGTGACAGAGGAAACCAACAGGCGGTGAGTCAGTTTCTGTGAAACGCCGCGGCGTCATACCGCTTTATGGCGAAGGCCTTTGCTTTGAGCAGCTGCTCCCTCAGCTTCTCGATGATCATCTGCTTGCGGGTCTTCTGCTGGACGCTGGCCTGGCTGCCGCCCTTGTGGCTGCTGTGGCGGGAAGCCGTACTTCCTGTGGGAGCAATTTACATTTTGAGCCGTAAATGATCCGAGACGATGAGACACAGACTTCATCTTCAGAATCATGTCTGGAAACAGGAAAACACGCAGGTTAAAGCTTATGCTAATGCTAAAAAGAGTCAATAATTTACAGCATCGCTGGTAATATGGCTGCATTCACACTGCAGCCCGAAGTGATCCAAATCTGATTTTCTTTGGATGCGACCCAGGCAGCGCCGCTTACCTCTTGGTGCAACTTCTAAAGCCGAACAGTTGGAAGTTGTTGTATCTCCATCAGGGATCCTGCTCTTGCATGTTTCACTCTGTTTTTAGTTGGATATTTCATGATTGATGGACCCTAAAGAAATTACTCACAGGAGCATATCTGCTTTGAGCGTTTTTCGTCTTTTTCCCCCTGTTGTTATTTTTAAATCCTGTTAATTTGATCGGTTGTGCTGCAGCTTATCCACAAATACATATGGAGTGTGGAAAAACAGAGGGACTGTCTGAGTGAAAGGAAATAATGGGGCCACTTTATAAATAATATGTGTTTTAAACTTTTGACTTGAGTAAAATATCAAGTCCTTTCAAGTCACTTGTTTGTTTGATTGATTGTTTGATTGATCATGTTGGTCTCAGATATCAATAAGTGTAAATGCCAAACCAGCTGGCAGAAATGAGACATGATTCACCTCTCTTGGATCTTGCAGAAGAACCTCGAGATCGGTAGGAAACATGCGAGCCGCCGCTGGAGCTTTTCCGCCTCTGGTACGTCTGCGGCTGCGGGTAATGAACCTGGACCTGTCCCGAATCAACGGAGGTGCCAAAGGTCATGGACCTCAAGGTGTGGTTGGATCCTCTCCTCTCGTTGATCAGCGATGAGGCCGGCTCCGACTCCTTCTCGCTCTCCTCTTTGTCTCTCCCCTCGTCCTCAGACTCGCTCTGACTCTGACGAGCCGCCTCTTTTTTCTCCTTGGGGTCGTCTTCGTCCCACAAACCGTGACACTGAGGAGGAAGAGGAGGAGGAGGAGGAGGAGGAGGAGGAGGAAGAGGAGGAGGAGGAGGAGGAGGAGAGCAGCCGGATGAAGACACTTCAGATTAATGAAATAATTGCAACTGATTATTTATTAATTGGAGAAGAGACTCAAAAAGCGACTGAAAGAATAAAACACTGCAAAAACACAAAATCTTACCAAGTATTTTCTGCCCAGTTTCTAGTGCAAATATCTTGGTTTGCTTGAAACAAGTAACTTTTCAGCAGGATGTATTTTAAGTCAATAATTTCTCAATACTGATGAAAAAGTTCTAGTTCTACTGGCAGATTATTTCACTTATAACAAGACATTCTTTCCATGTCATAAGAGAATTTATCTGCCAATGGAAATGGTATTTTTCATTAAAAAATTAATCAATTATTAACTTAAAACAAGCTCCTATATACATGTTATTTGTTAGTTTTATTAAATTTTAAGTGTTCTAAGATATTTGCACAAGAAGCTGGACAAAAAATACTTGGTAAGATTTAGTATTTTTGCAGTGCAGAGCAGAATCGAAGCAATGAAATGATTAATCAGATTAATTGTGATTAATTGATTATTGAACAATTATTCATTAACTGGAGTATACAGACTCAGGAAGAGTCTCTAGTGTAAATATCAAACATTTCTGTCTCATTCAGTTTCACCAGTTAAGACGCTTCCTGTCTCCATTTGCTGGTACCTTCAGGATGGACCTGTGGAAGAACAGAGCCAGCAACTGGATCAGGTCATAGTGGACGTATCCGTCTTTCTTCTCTACACCGATGATGTTGGGAGGATGATATGGTTTATTCTTGAGGCTCTTGTTCTGGTTGAAGGGGAAGAAGCCAAACTGGAAGAAGTACTTGATGACAATGGTGACCTGGAGGGGAAACAGGTGAGTTTATTTAAGCTTCGGAAAATAAATACGAAAGGAATCCTCTCACCTTCTGGAGATGAGCTAGAAAACGAAACATCATGAAGGCATCCATCACCGTTTCTGTGTTTTTACCTCTGTGTAGATGATGGCCATCATCCAGTAGCGTTTACTGGGCCGCGGCACCGACAGCATGGCCCAGAGGAATATGGTGATGGGGAGAACCAGGGTGACGAAGGAGGCCGATACCATGTGGTTGATAATGATGACCAGGTAGCAAACGAACTCGGAGTGGGCCACCAGCATGTTGTAGAGGGCGTAGCAGAACTGCAGGATCAGCGGCTGGGTCTGGTAGAAGTGGTCCGACTGTTCCAGCTCCTCGTCGTAGAACATCCTGAACGCAGAGAGGCGGCCGTGAAAAAAACCTGGGAACTTGGGCTGAGACACTCGAGGCATACAGGTCAAAATCTAAACAATTAGGAATAGGAGACGAGAATGGGGTAAACCAGACTGAAAACTGACAAAAACATCCCAAAAACCAGGCGAGCGAATCTACACCAACAATACCAAAGATTTAGGTTTTTTTTTGCAGTGCCAGATGTTCAAACAGATGAATATTTTAGCGGTGAACTGTTTATATTGTTCAGTTCTGATCAAATGGACCTACTTGTTGAGCAGCAGCTCGCTGGCCGTCAGCTCGGTGGTCATCGATGGCAGCATGATGTCCGACCTGCTGTCCGAGCGGCTGTCGGACGTCATGACCAGCCGCCGCCTCCGGTAGGAGTCGCTCTCGTCGTCGCTGACCTCCAGGCGGTCAAAGCTCACCGCCTTGCTGTAGCTGGGCGGCACTTCGGCGTCAGACGTTTTGGAAGCGTCCGTGTCGGGGGTGTAGAGCATGACGGCCTGGTCCTCCGTCTGCGAGAAGTCCTGCTGTCCGACTACATCTTCGCTCTCGCTGATTGAGTTGTTCTCCCGTGACGAGGCAGCCGATTCTGCGTCGTCCTGCCTGGCGGACGGCCCCTCATCTGGGCTAAAGGAGTCGCAGGGAGCAGCCTCTACTTCTTGCTCCTCTCCTCCAGCTTCCTCATCAGGTTCCTGCAGATCTTTATCACCATCTTGAACGTTCACCTCATCATGCTGCGTCTCCTCTGCTTCCTGATTGTCCGCAGGAGGCCGAGCGTCTTCTCCTTGATCTTGTTCGTCCTCCACTTCCTCGATGGTGTCTGTGGTTCCTTGTCTGGAGTAGATCATGACGCTTTGAGTCGTTTCACTAAACAGAGGGAAACAAACAAAAACTATTTATTTTTCAGGAAAAAAAAACAACCTTTACAAGCAATGAACTTGATGAAAACAGTCATGAGATGCAGCGATGATGTTCATGTGAGTGAAATGATGGCGAACCTGGATATGAAGCTGCTGCCGCTGTCTATGGACGAATTAGCAATGTCCATGCTGTACATCTTCCGCAGGCTGGGCCTGGGGCGCTGGCTGGTTTTGGGAATGTTCTCCGGCATTGGGTCCATGTCTTCCAGAGTGGACTGGCGGGAAAACAGGGTGGTGGCCTCCGTGAAGGCACTGGCAGGCAGTGATGGGATGGCATGACGAGCAGCAGTGAGAGGGACAGACAGTGTCCAGGAACGATGCATGACGGTAAAAACAAAAAGTCTCCATTTAATGATGCTGAATGATATCGAGCCTTTGCATGTGGCGTCACTCTCTTCAAAAAGTGTCAAATTTACCTACAAGCTTCAGTAAAGATTGTCAAAACACAGATCGCTGGTCCCCTAATATCAGTTGCTTTTATTAAAGAAATTATCATAGGGCGAATTTATGGATTTGCAGAAAACTCAGCTGGGGTTGCTAGGTAACTCAGCTAGAACTCTGCCGGGGTTGCTAAGTAACAGAGATGGAACTCTGCCAGGGTTGCTAGGTAACAGGACAGTGCTGGCTGAAAGTGACTTCATACTATGGAGGTATTTGCATGTTTTTCCCAGAGACCAAAAACATGAAACGATTGCCAGAAAAATCGCTGGATGTTTTTTTTTTAAGCACCTGATCCGTTTCTAGAAGCAGTACAGAACCAAATGGAAATACAAAAACGAGCAAAAAGTGAATTTTGAAAAGTTAGTTCTCTTTAAAAAGTTAGAAAACTTTAAAATTCAGAGAAGTTAGAACGGGTCAATTGCCCCGAAAATATATTATGACAAAAACTGAAAGCATAACATGAAGCATAAATGCAGAATTTAAGCTGCATGCTATGAAATATTTAATATCATACACAACATATTAAAACAGAATGTGTAGCTCTGTAACAAATATAATTTTCAGTAATTTGGGGAAACAAAAAGACATTTATTATCCGACTAAGTACTTCGTATTTATATCAACAAAGCTAACGCTTATTTGCTAAATATTAAAAAACTTCTCAGCTGATTTTTTTTTTTTTGTCAAGGTAAATAAAAGCAGTGGAAACTAAACACGAGGAATGAATTTATTTTCTGTGGTTTTTAGAGGATGTTGACGATCCATCCAGCGTGTGGCGCTGTGTACCTGGACATGCTGTCTCTGGAGGCCGTGGAGTCCTGGCTCTCCATCGGGAAGCCTCTCCTTCTCTTTGGGCCCTTGGTGGAGCCGGACATGGACCCGTCCTCGCTCAGCTGGTCCAGGCTGGCCTGCCTGGAGATGTTCAGCCTCATGGCCTTCTGGTAGTAAACATGGATGCTCTCTCTGGACGGCACGTTGCCCTGGAGACACAAAATTTGTTCAACTTAGAAATAATAACCAAATTTTACATCTTTCATCTTTATTTTTGCATTTCTGTCACACTTTAGACAACCTGAGTCAGACTAAAATCTGACTCAGGTTGTCTTGGCCATTAGGTTAATGAATGAAATCCTGACTTTAAAACACTTTTTTGTGTTTCTTTAGGTCATTTTTGTTTGATATAAACATTTACATCCAACAAAAATAATGTTGAAAAAGTTACTACTTGTTTAATGGCTGAAAATTTCACTTGTAGTTTGGTTTAAAATGGACTTTTTACATGAAATGTTATCTTACTGTGTACAAACGTATTTTGAAGCTGTTTAATAATGAAGCGAGTTAATTATGCACGTTTTAAATAACTATTTGTTACTTGGATATTCGGTAACTTTTGAAAATTAATTCAGCCGACTTTATATAGGTAGCACATCCAAATAAAAATGGTTCTAGATTGTTTTTAATCCAGTTTTTATATGCATTAAAACTGTATATACCAACTATATGGTGGATTTAAATTGTCTTTTTTTTACCCAAATATAAAAGTTTATAAGTTTCAACCAAGTTTTTGGTCATTTCTACTTTAATTAATTTAGTTGCCATATGAAAGTATGTTGGGTCAACCAGCCCAGCTGAGTTAAAACAACCCACTGGGTTCCAAACTGGGTTGTTTTTAGTGTGCAGCCAGGATTTTACCTTTTTGACCTCCCGCGTCAGCATGCAGCGCTCGATGCGCAGCACGGTGGAGATGTCGATGTACTCCCTGCACATGTCGTTCATCCAGTTGGTGAAGCTCTCCACCGTCGTCTGGAAGAGCACCCAGGTGAACTTTACGATGTTGAACACCCGCTTGATGATGTTGTCTGCGTGAGACCAGGCGTCACGCAACATGTTACCAGTCGAGGGGAAAATGTTGCAGCAAAACGCGGAGAAATAAAAAGAAAGAATGGGCTAAATTATTTGGTTGAATGGGGGAAAATGTACCTGGACCTGCAGACTTTTTGCTTTCTTCTCCTTTTTCTTGCCCATCAGAAAGCTCCCCCACCTCGATCGCAACATGACCTGCTAAAAAAATAAACACAACGGCTCAGCAAAAAATAAACGTATTTAAAGTTTTTACGATAAAACCACCTACTTATTGCTATGTCTCTTAAGAGGTTATTTAAGAAAAACTATATCTGTACTATTTAAATCAGGTTGTAAAACTCATTTTTTGTTTTGGGCCAAATCCAGATCATGAATCCTCTTAAAGAGCCGGTTCTGCCAGAATGTATTGGTAAAACCTGTTCACCATCTGTTAAAAGTATCAATGAAGTCTTAAAATTAAACAATATTATTGAACATATTTTCAGTCCCTCCAGGATTTTGTATTTGTCCCACTAATTTTGAAATATTTGCACTTATTTATTAAGGTAAATGTGACTTTTTCATTACATGCTGTTTGGATCACGGACAATAATCTGACATCAATTAAGGCTGAAGCAGCTGTTTAGTACAAGTAAGAAAGTTTATGACAGTTTTTGAGAAAAATCTGCAAGAAAATCCAAATTATTAGAGAAAAAAATGTGGGGATTTGTTGATTCCGTGTGAATTTCCAAGATCCTTCTCAAAAAACTGTAGGGACTGTTTGGAATAATTTGACAGTAAATAGATAAAAATTGCATTGATTTGATTGATAACATAATATTCAACCTGGTGTTTAGTCTAGAATGTGGAGGGCCACATTAAAAGCTATGGCCTTGAGTTTGACACTTGTGATTTAAACAGTTGTGTTTAAATCACAAGTGATTTAAACACAACTGTTTGTTTAAATCACTGTGAGACTGACTGCAGTAGCAGTCAGTCTCACAGTCAGAAGCCTCTGACTGAAGACCGTCGCTGCATGTCAGTTTTATGACATGCTAACTGCTCAATATTTAAGATATTCTACAAAAACATGACCCGGATGACATCATCAGTTGATTTCAAGCACTGCTAATCCACCTCCTTTGCTTTTGCTGCTCTTCTTTGAAGCAGTCAAAACCAAACTTGCACCACTTTTTGTCATAACGCAACTATTTTATCTCTTTAACTTACAAACCATAATGAGTTTATCACACAGAATGTACATTTTTTAGTTTTCTGGCTTATCAACGTTTCATTAAAATATTAATGACCCAAAAGCAAAGAATTACAGATTTACCATCTTTCTTGCTTTTCCTGCCTCTCACTCTTTTTGTGTATTTCTTCCAAAACTTGCGTTTGTCTTTGGCTCGCGCCTTCAGAGCAGCTTTGGGGTCCGTGATCCAGGCCTGGTAAAGAAACTGCAGAGCAGAGCAGACCCGTTTAGCATCAACCGGGTCAGTTTTGGTGGAACGACAGAATGGAACAATAATTCACTTTCTACACTGGATTCACACGTGATTATTTCCAAAAAGCTTTTTAAAAAATTAGAAATCGCTTGTTGAAGAGAAAAATTATTTAATAGAAAACTATAAGATATTCTACCTTAAAATATCACTAATGAAGGAATTTTTAGCAGCTGTATGCTCAACCACTTGAAGATAAACCAATTTTAACAAACTAAAAATACGATGCATCGTGTTTTTTCCCAGTCTGGTTTCAAAGTTGCATATCTACAAAAATAAAAACATTTGGACATTTTTCAGGTCATGCAGATTTTACATCGACTACTATCTTCTACATTGTCTTGTGCAAGAATATCTGACATTTCTACAGCGCAGCAATCAACAAAAGGCAGGAAAAACCTTCTTCGCATGCAGAACGCTTCATGCCACAGGAACAATCATGCAGCACAAAAACATTCCCACTCCGACTCATATTTGCTGATTTATGCCAAATCTTTTACTTTTTGTCTATTTCAATAAAGTTTGCACCAAATATGAGCTGCAAGCAACATAAAACTGCGATGTTAGTTGCTAAAGGTGACCCGTTATGCTTCCTTGAACAGGTTAGGATAAATCTGTGGCCGTTACAAAACATGTTTGTTAAATTTTTTTCCCCAAAATCATTCTCAGAGATTTTATCCTGGTCAGTTTGTTTTATTCTGTCTTGTCACTTTAAATCTAAATAAGCTGTTGCTGGCCACGCCTCCAAATTCAATGTTTGCACTCAATTATGCTGCGCAATTATACAACCGTACATTTTTGACAAGCAGAAGTGGAGCCTCCTGCCCAACCAGCAAGAATGCAGAAATTGCTTTCTGAGTGTTAAATCAACAACAAAACACTTGTTTTTTCCAGCAGCCGTTGTATAGCAATGTAAAACCAGATCCGTTTTAGTTGTTAGGTAACGGGCAGGGCTTCACCGGGGTTGCTAGGTAACAGAGCAGTGCCTGCAGACTTATGACAGACGCCAAAAGACATGAACCTATTACAATAAAACAATTTTTTTTAACAATTTTTTAGATGCAGTTGAGACCCAAACAGAGGTAGAAAAACAAAATGCAACTTTTACATAACAGGTCCCCTTTTGAAGTTCCCACAGCAAAACAAGCATGGACAGGTGAGTATGGTGAGTACCTTTCCTGCCTTGACTACATACTGCAGCACAGTTTTAGGCAGCCTAATGATAGACTTGGGCAAAGCCAGAACGGCTGAGACAAACTTTCCGATCGCTCGCTAAAAGGCAGAGGAAAGAGGGACAAGGTTTAGTCGATAGACTGCAGGTTGAAGGAAGCCCTGTGTGAGGAGGCAGAGCAGATGGAAATTCATGAGTTAAACATTCATTTGTGCACAAATTAATAACAAACCAAAAGAATGTGATTAAGAAAGAAGGAAGAAAAGAGACGTTATGTGGAATCAGGTGAAATGGGCCGTTGTTAGAGGCGGGTTGAGGAAAAGGTCAGACAGTCTGTAGACTGACGATAAAAAGATTCTCAAGTGTTTCGCTCTGCTTTATATCACAAGTGGATATAAAACCCCAACAGAGCAACATTCACTTTATTTAAGAGTAAGAAAATATCCTTTCCATTTGTTTTTTTTTGTTTTTGAACAAACGAGCCTTATTTTAGTTTCATTTGCTCGATACAGTAAATCCATCAGGAAACAGATTTTACTCCTAATAAATATAAAATTGTTTGATTCTTAGTGTTCAAATAGAGAGATGAGAAAATATTTTTTTTTCTGAAACCCAAAGAATATCGATCCACCTGAAATGCCGACTTCTTTGGCGGCTCCTCGTCTTTTTTCTCCTCCTCCTCCTCTTCTTCCTCGCTGTCAGTTTCAAACAAGTAATAATCTCCACTTCTAACCACTAGGGGGCAGAAGAGAAAATACATGAACATGAACTCAGAGGCCAGAAATGATAATTTGGTCATCATCAAACACTGAAATCAGAAACAGATGAGACACTGAAGGGAAACAGGATGTATGAAAGTTATAACACTCGCCATTAATTCAAAAATAACAGAAATTATATCTACAGTGAGACACATAAAGAAAGAACAAACTCTTGCAATTCTAAGATTTCATTTATTAGGAAATAATAGATTTAATCAGTTTTTACCAGCTTCTAAAATTATTTAAATCTAACCTCAAATGTAAATAAATTCACAACAGACCCACTCTATCACGAAAAATTATGTACAGGAAGTATCAGCTAATAAAGTTGAAAGGTACTGGATAATTAATCAAAACAAAAATATTAACGCAATCAATAAAAAAGCTTTTAATCCTCAAAATTGAGTGAAAGACAAATTAAAAGTAAAACTCAATTTTACAAAAAAAATATAAATTTCCCCAATTTTTTTACTTTGCTCAATTTTTGTTTTCAGATTTTAACTTTTTCTCTTTAGAATTTTTATTCTTTCTGATATTTTTCCTCAGTAGTTTGAAAAATTCCCTCAGATTTTTTTGTTTTTCTGAGATTTTGATTTTTTTCATCCAAACTTTTCACTTTTCTAAACTTCCTTTTTTGAAATGTTTTATTTTTTCTCCATTTTTTATTTGTTTATTTTTTATTAAGATTTTGACTTTTAATTCTCAAATAGTAACTTTTTTCCTCAAAATTTTGACTTCTTTTTCCCAGAATTTGACATTTCCTAAGATTTTTTTTCTCCATTTTTTTCCATTAAAACTGTAAATTTTTCCCAGAATTTTGACTTTTTTTTCTCAGAATTTTAACTAAAAAATAATTAATTTTTTCTGTTCTTCACTGACCATCGTCCATAATTCTGTTTTGCAGCTGCCGCATGTTGATAAATTGTAGCAAAAATCAAATAATGACAACAGAATTTATAACAAAACGAATAATAAAAATCTAACTTGTATGTTTTGATGCACTTAAATTTAGATATAATTTATTTTAGAACCTGGTAAAGAACTTAAAACCCTCAGAATTGAATGTCTAATAATGTATTTTGAACACAGAACCTTTTAAACTGTCATTATGAGGTTTATGTGAAGGAAGAAACCTATGATTTGTGCGAACATTTGTCTCTACGCTGTAAGAAGAGACTCCAGGCTGCAGAAGCGATGGATAGACAAGGCTGACTTATGTCCTTGAGCAGAAACGCAGTGGGCAGGAAATGAGGGAGGATGCTAGGAAATGGAGATGAAACACCAAATGACAAAGAGATAAAATAATTTGTAAAATGTCATGTGGGGGCGGACAATGACATGAGACATGAGTTTGCACCAAACAGGCAATCAGTGGGAAAACTCAGAGGAAAAGTTTTTTTTTTTTTTAACTGGTTATTTTATCAGTTGTAGAGTTTTTTTCATGTGTGAATCGTCTGTTTGGTTTTCACCTGTTTGGTTATCATGTCTGCAGGCAAAGCGGGGAAAAAAACCTCCCTCCTTTATTCCAGTACTGAGAATAAAGGCGGGTCCGTTTTATGTCTTTGCCTAAAAATCAGAGCGATTCTCTACTGTGGGCTTTTCAGGCGAAAAATGTTCAACAAACCTCCAGCCATTACTCCTTTTCTCCTCCTTCATCGTGTCTGTTTAAGGCGACCAGGCTCTCTGCGGTTTTATTTTAAAAATCCGCCTTAAGCAGAGACAGAAACGGATTACTGACTGGAGGGACGGTGCCTTCAGAGCCCTGGGACAGTATGGGAATCCTCAGCGTTCTGGTCAAGGACAAAAGGGGCCAGTGAGAGTGGAGGAAGAGAAAAACACGATTTTGGGGGTCAACCTACTGGAAGCATGGTCAACCCACGGCCTCCACCACTGCTTTTTTTTGGTCTTGGCTTTCACTCGCTGTGCTCCTAAAATTTCACAAATACATCAGTGCAACACATCATAAAGGTAAATAAAAATAAAAATCCACAAGTTTAAGATTCTTAAGGCAATTTACAGAAGCTTGCAAACATATTCACACCCCTTGAACTCTCTTTTAGTCACGTTACAAACTCAAACTTCAGTTTAAAATTTAAAATGTTTCATTTGATGGAGCAAAACGGATTTATATTTTCTCAAATGAAAACACTTTATTCAACTATTTTCGATATTTTTGCACATTTAAAGACTAAAAACTCGACAGATTCTTCGAAACAGCTCCAGGTCACTGAACTGTGTTAAGGTCTGGACTTTGACTAGGTCACGATTGTCTGAGCTTTTTGTCACGTGGGCCAAAATTATTGAGTCGTAAAAAAAAGCGGAACTAAAGTTAAACAAATAAAGTAGAATAATATACATTATTCATCACAGATTCAGAAATTAAGAAGTATTTTACATGTTTGGTGCATTAAATCTAAATCTGCTTTAAACTTTTAACCTTTCCTGTCTGTTGTGTTTCATCATGATGATGTTTATTCATTAATGTCCTCTAAAAAAATCTCTTTTTAGGAGTTTATGATGAGATTAAATTGCACAACAAGGTATTAATTACTGATAATATGGCTTCTGAGAGTTCCTTTGAATTGGCTTGCAAATAATGATTATTTTAATGAATGTTAAATTAATCGGTTAGTTTCACCAGATTAAACCATTAATCGGGTAAAAAATGACACATTCTGCAGATTCTGTTTATTACATGAACAGTATTTATTTTATACTAAAATAAATAATTCAATTTCTTTTTAAAAGAAGAAAATAAAATATTTTACTACCTAAAATGCAATAATAGGATTAATTTTTGATCATTTATAGCGTCTGTAGCGTAAAATACTTTAACATCAATATGTGAAAAGTTCCGTGTAGCATTGATCTGTTGATTATTTTCAGATTGATCAATAAATAAGTGGACATGAAAAGGTACCTGCGAAATTCCACGGAAGAAATATTTACAGACAAAAGGTTTTTATTTTTCATCATAACTGCAAAATGTAAATATTTCTGTACAGTTTTGACTAAACTGCTGCTCTGAGTGTTTTATTCTTTCCTCAAATTACCTTTTTTTAATCTATATAGTCCAGTTAACAATTATTGGTTTCTTAAATTAGTTGTCAGGAAGAGTCATCACGATTAATCGTGATTAATCAATTATTTCAATAATTGGTTCATCAAGATTAATTATAGTTAATTGTGATTAATTATTTTTTTTAAAAATCTGATTGTGATTAATTGATCATTTCAATACTCTTTCACAATTCGATTAATCATGATCAGTTCTGATTAATCAGATTTATTGATTAATCAGATTAATCGTGATTCAATCAATTACTCACAGTTAATCGTTTCAGCTGTATTTTTAACTGGGTTTTATTTAGTGGTGTCAGAGTAAAGGCAGCTGAACATAAAAACAATTAATTTAATTTAAAGCAAAACTTGTCACAGTTATGTGTTATTTTTTTATTTGTCTTTCAAAAATGACATTAAAATAGTTGGTTGAAAAAGTTCAAGGGCTGTGAATTCAAACAGTGGCTCATTACATATGATGAACATTATCTGAGCCTCATTATGGGCTCCACAGGGCGAGTCGGCGGCAGCCTTCATCATACCATCGTCATCCTCCTCCTCCTCGGGCCGGACGACCGTCTGTCCGTCAGCAGACTCCTGCGCCAGGCTCAGCATCTTCTCCTTGCCCCTCTTAAACTTTTGCTGCCTCACCTTAATGCGGTCCATCCTGATTAGATCAGAAAAGACGCAGAGGAACATCACCGCACGCCGTCCACAAACATCTCCAGGCTCCAGTGTGGAAACAAGAGCATGTTGTATTACAGCGGAGTGCTCATTAGTGGAGGTGAGTGGGCATCAACTGGGCTCGCGAGGAACTACAGAGGAAACTATAAGCAGTGGAAACCCGCTGCTTTTAGGTGGTACAATATGCTAATGGCTGCCTTCCAGGAAGCCACGCTGAGCCTGGAGAGGCTTTTAAACCACAACAATCATGTTTACTTAATTATGGACGGAGTTACGCCGAGCGAGGTTCACCAAAGAAACTGAGAGAAGGAGGATGGAGGCTGCATGAGAGCCAGGAAATCACAGGAGGAGTCAAAATCTGACTTCCTGTTGATCATCAGCAACATTTAACAGAATCCAGTTTAAAGATGGATGGATGGATGGATGGATGGATGGATGGATGGATGGATGGATGGATGGATGGATGGATGGATGGATGGATGGATGGATGGATGGACAAAATAATTTTCTGATGATTCATGACATCCAGATGTTTATCAACAACCATCCATCCATCATCATCCAACAATCATCCATCCATCCATCCATCCATCCATCAAAAATAAACAAAAAACAAAAATCTCAAAAGTAAGGAATGTCTGTGAAAGCATGGATTAATAATTTCAGGATGGGACTCATTTCAAACTAAATCGATTTCAAAGTGTCGGTTCCCTCATGGAGAACGGAGCGGCTGAATAACATGAAGGTCAAAGGTCAAACATGGAGAGTCTCACTGTCTCTTCAGCTGCTCCACTGATTTGCTCTCCTCCTCCAGTCGAGCTTTCACCGCCTTCACTATGGTGGCCTGGAAAAGCTCCGCTCCTCTGGAACAGAAAACAGGGAGACTCTGAGGCAAAGAATGCAGTAATCTGGATTAAATCTGATGTTTTCATCTGTTTGGATTAAAAAAAAAAACCCCAAAACTTATTTAATTTAAATCTGAATTTACTGGAGATCATGTATAACTGGAATCAACATGATTAAAAATAAATAAATAAAAAAACCACTCCAATTTGAAATGTTATTTAATTTATCATATTAAATGTAGAAAAAAACAAATCACACGGATCTAGAGAAGAAGATTAGGGACAGTTTTTTCTCAGAATTTTGACTTTAACCTCATAATTCAGATTTTAATCTCACAATTTGGACTTTAATCTCTGACCTTTTTCTCAAGATCTCAATTTTTTAGATCATTTATGCACCATAAGACAAATCTAACTCCATCAATCTTTCGGTATGGATACAGTGCAGGTTTACAAAACCACAACAAGGAAGAAACAAGTGAAACCTAATAATGTTTGGTTATTTATGTGGATTTTAGCAAAAAATACACACAGATTACAGACTGAATTCTGAGAAAAAACGTCAGAATTATAATTTTTTTGCTGTTTAGTGAACTTTTAAAGCAACTTTTCAAAGTGTTTTGGAAAGTTGGAAGTGGTAATCCTCTCCCATTTGGATCACTGGATCTACGCAGAACAGAAAACAGTCGTAAAATCAAAGCACTGGAGGCGGCGCTGCTCCTGCCTCTCAGTGCAGCTGCTGTCTGGAGTACCTGGAGGCGAGGATCTGCGACGCTCTGATGTCTGCCACCACGTGCAGGAAGTAGTAGCTCATGAAGACTCGTCTCTGCAGCAGCAGGAAAGCGAAGCAGATGCTGTCCCAGATTATCCCGGCCTCGTCTTTTGGGAGCTCGCAGAAGTTTCCCGTGGCTGGAGTGTGAAGCAAAATCAGATTTATTCGCAGAAACAAACAGCTTTCAGCTCTAATCTCTAATTAACAAGGTTTCAATGAGGAGATGAAAAAATGGTCTAAAATAAATCAATTCAAAACACTTTATAAGAAAACAATAATTAAAAGTGATCTATTGAGCTTTTCTTTCATGAAATGATTCCTAGATAATGAGATTTTATTCTGCTCTTGTCACTTTAAATCCATATAATCTCCTGCTTTCCTCAAACTCAATGTTTTCACTCGCATGTGAAAATGGCTACAAACAGACGTGCAATTATACAACCGTACATCTTTGAAAAGCAGAAGTAGAGCCTCCTGCACAACCAATAAGAATCCAGCGGTTTCTCGATGGTAAAGCAACAACAAAGCACTCGTCTTTTCCAGGACCTGCTGTGTGAACCGAGCCTATTAACCAAATTCTTTCCTTGTAACTTTATGGTCTGGAGTCCCACAGGGCTCCATGCTGGGCCCATGACCATTAGGATGTTTAGAAATCATGAACATTCTTTATTTAATCAATGTAATTTTTTATATGGGGATGCATGATGGCACATTTGGTAGCACAGCTGCCTTGCAGCTACCAGGGTACAGACGATGGATCGATTTGTCATCTATGCAGATGACAGTTACTTTTACTCAAGATAAAGACTGATATAGTTTATGCTTTTAAACCACATGAGTCTTGCTTACTCAATCATAAATGAGTTAAACTTATTTGTATTAATCAAAGAAACAGAAATGTAAACAAATCCCATGAAAAAAGCAGGAGTCAGGATTCTCACATAATAATTATGTCAAAAAATTATGCTCTCCTGGACTCTAATTTACAAAGATATAAACTTTTTATGAATATTCACACTTCTATGTCATTTCCAAATTACCTGAAATCTGGTAGCTACATGAAGCTTTATAATGTGGTGTCCCACAGGGCTCCATGCTGAGCCCATTATTTTCAGTATGAATAAATCATATAGATTCCAATTATAAGCAGTGTAATTTTTAATATATGCAGATGATAAAGTTTTTCACTCAGGGTAAAATTTCAGAAGAAGTTGCAAAGTGAAGTTAACATGTTCTCTGAACAGATATCGTTTAAAGTTTTCCACTAAAACTGAGATATTCATCTGCAGGGAATACAAGCCGACTCAAATAGTTGACTGAGGCAAATTGTTGATTTATATTTAGATTCTAAACTTCATATTTATTAAGCTGAAAACTCAGTAGGACAATGTTTATTATTAGATATGATTAGCAGACTAAGGCAGCATGTGCTAAAATGCTAGCTGTGCTAAAATCTTAAATTTTATTCAGAAACCTTTGGCAGGTAATATTTTCAGAGCACATTTGATAATATTTAGTCACCTAGGTTGGACGATATGGGTTCTATTTGGTAGCCTTTGATGGTGCAGGCCAGACTGAACAACTGGACCAACCAGCACTGGTTCTTCACCAGAGAGGTGATGTAGCCACACGCCAGGATCTAAAACAAAACCTTCTTTAATCAACACAGAACTTTATAAATGTCATGACCACTTGAAGCATTGTTTACGTGTGTCAATTAGTAAGTTTACATACAGACAAAATGTTCTTCATTGTGATTACGAAGATGTTATAGGCAATCAGGAAGTCCCAGTAGTGGAGGATCTTCTTGATTGGTTTCAGCAGCAGGTCACCGCCGAACAGCAGGAAGTAGAAGCAGGCCACCAGGTAACCCATGCAGAAGACGCTGATCCGGGTGGTGCCGGTGATGAAGATGATGGTGAGGACGAACCAGAACAGGTAGCTGAACATGATGACCTTTAGCATGTCAAGGTATGACCTGGAGAAGGAAAAAACAAGAACTACTTGTGAATCGGATTGGTTCTCGTTTTGAGTCTGTTGTGCTTCTGTGTTTGGCCTGAAACGGATATTTTAGGACCAATGAAGGTAAGAAACGATTTAAAAGCTGCTTCCAATAAGCCGGTGTTGATTTAAACACATTCAGGTTTTTGGAAGTTTTCCAAAGTTATTCTCTAGCTAGAATAAAACAATCAAACTTATATCACCAACTAATATAATTTGCGTATATAAAGTGGAAATTTTGGAATTTTATGGATGAAAATCGCAATAATTTACATAAGTACCAAAAAATAACAAAATCAGGCAAAAGAAAATTTTCTAAATCTGTTTCTTCAAATAAAACTCTTGTAAAACTTTAGCAAAAACTGCAGGTGTGTGTCTGAATCTGGCAAAGTTTTGGTTAAAACATGTTTGCTTTTCATTCAGTGGGTAAAAAAATCAACAATATTTTACTCAAGTAAGAGTACAAATACTTTAAAATAAAATTACTATAGTAAAAGGTAATAAAGTAACAACTAAAAGTAAATGTAACTAGTTGCTGCCCACTCTGCCCGTTCTGTCGCTCTGTGCGGCTCATGAATCACCTTTAGCGCGTTTCGTGAGGTCAGAGCGCCGGTAAGCGTCTGATCGATGGATGGGAATCAGATCTGTAACCTGACGCTGTCGCTCAGCTGAGGTACGCTCCTCCATGTTTTCTCTCTCTGCTCTCACATGTTAAAACCCTGTGAAATCATCCTTCCCTCCCCGTCCATTAACGTGAAAACATAGGACGCGCTGCTCATTAACTCGACGCGCAACAGCAGCAGCGCCGGCGCTGATGAAGTGGGTTTGGCTCGGACGACGCGTTGATGGGCTGAGTGAGTGTCCTCCTTCATCAGAGGGAGAAAATACCTTTTCCATACTTAAAAGCTATTTATTGAGTTAGAGTACAGGGCGAAAGCGTCTGAGTCGCAGAGTGACGGACAGAGTGTTTTTGTGGAATATGGATTTCTCTGACCCGCGCCCTGTATCCGTAATTCGATCCTGGAGGGAAACGATGGAATAAGTGCAGAGCTGCTGCGGCACAGACAGACGGCTGTGCAGCTTTTCGTCTTTCTACAAGGGCTTGTTGATGGACACAGAGTGCGTTAATAAAACACTCGTCCACTTTGAGCATCAAAACAGTGGAATGTGAAGAGCTCATAATCGATGGCTGTGGACGGGGGAGGATGATATCGCTGTCGTTCCTCTGCCTTTAAAAACCTGCTGCTCACATTTTACTATGTCGTAATCTGGACCTTAATCTGGAAATAGGATGAAGCCAGAAGAGAAAAAATCATGAGAATAACAGCTGCAGTATTTTAGATTTAGACAGGATGGATTGATGATGGATGGATGGATGGATGGATGGATGGATGATGGATGGATGGATGGATGATGGATGGATGATGGATGGATGATGTTGGATGGATGGTTGGATGTTGGAAGATTGGATGGATGGATGATGTTGGATGGATGGATGGATGGATGATGGACAGATGGATGTTGGATGGATGACGTTGGATGGTTGACGGATGGATGGATGATGGATGGATAATGTTGGATGGATTCCTTCCATGTTTCCTAATAAGACTCTTATTTTGAAATCAACCTGTCTTCGTTTTTAAAAGTTCCGTTTTCAGGCTCATATTTCCAGTTTTTTTGTTGAATCTGTTTCTCAGTAAATTTGATGTTTCAGATGAAAAGTGTGATGTGAGTAACGGACAGATACTTTCAAACTGAGTCGTCTTCTGGAATCCGGTTTAATGTCAGACTTTAATATCTGACTAATAAAACTACTTCCTGCTGCTCTAAATAAACTCCGACACCACAAATCCTCCGCTGAATGCTTCTGATGAGCTTCACCAGCATGGAGCGCATTATGTTTGACTTTATTGTCGACATCTGATACCGTTATGCATCAATTACTCCGTCTGCTTCACTTCCTCTCCATTTCAGTTTCCCTCTGTGCTAATGACTGCCAAGCAATGGCACCAAAATAACTGCAGGACGTCTGTTTTGGGTCGGTGTTTCTGTCCGACCGTCATTTTGAAGGAACCTGCAGTGGATGAAGTCGGGGACGGGGTTGTGGACGCTGAAGGACGCGGCGTCCAGGTCTCTGCAGATCTCCACGTTGTCTCCGGCCATGATGCGCACCGCGGCCTTGTTTTCGTCTTCAAAGACCTGCCTCTGCAGAGAGGCGCACAGCAGCAGCATGAAGTCGTCTGCAGGGACAGCAGAGGGAAAACATCTGAATAAATCCGTCCCCGTTTATTGAATTTCACTTTGTCTGTTCCAGAGTCAGAGTTTCTTTCCTCAGTATGTTTACATTTTCCTCTAAGTTGGCTGTTTCTCTGAAATTTTCTCAATAAATAGTTTTCTAGGTTTTCCAAAGGTCTCAGATGTTCCTTCTGTGAACTTTTAAACTCATATTCAGTCCATTAAAATCATTTTTAACATGTCAAACCAAAAAATTAGAACACAACATCTCAATATACACAACCTGAAATTAAAGAATTAGTCTATTAACTCATTATCTTTATGTGAAAAATGTGCATAAACTTGACATAACATCTGTTCTGAACATGGAGTATTTATGAATGTTTAGTGCTGTTGACATGAAGTATAATTCAGTAAAAAATGACACTTTTATTGAAAAGTTGCTTTAAAAGTCCATTAAAATGGCCAACTTTGAACTATTCAGTAGATAATGACACTTTTAAAGCAAAGTTTTACCAAATCTTCCAATAAACGTCCATCAAAAGTGTTAATTTTGCGTTAAAAGGGTAATTATTTACTAAATGACAGTCATGAAGACTCCTTTATGTTTATGCCTGTGTCGTGTCAGTCTTATGCACCCATTCAAATAAAGTGTTACCGTTCCTCCTAATGTGAAGGTGGCGCTGCTTCGTAAATGTAACCAGAATAAAACCATGAATAACTCTGTGTGTTTTGAGTTATTTACAGATTCTGAAAGTTTGGATTCTAAGCTTTCTGATCAAAAAGGTTATTTACTACAAGTGTTTGCACTAATAATGTTTTAGAAGCAAATAAAAGACAGAGACTTAAGTTGCTTTTCACTCAGTTGGTGACACAATATAAATAATTTTATCGGTGTTGTAGAGATGCAGTTAGTCAGCGTGGGGTGCAGTGCGATGTATCATCATAATGTTAAAAAACAAAAGTTCTGAGAAACTTTCCACCGGTATCTTGAGGTTTTCTTTTCAGTGAGAAGGACTGTAATAGGATTGTGTTTACATGTTGAGCTTTTTATTGACATAATGCATTAATATGTTTTAATCTGAAAGCCTCACCCAGCATCTGCTTCACCACAACAGTCTGCCACGAACGCTAAAGTTAGTTAGCATAGCCACTGGTGATGGTGGATAAACGGTAAGTTGTTTCTCCGTCATTAGCACATTGAGCAGCGAGTACATGAGGATGATTAACAATTGTTTTCTTAGCCAATACAGCTATTCTCATTCTGAGGTTTCTCATTTTTACCTTGTAAACTTATTTCTCGCTTCACTTACAAATGAGGAAATATGGATTGGGCTTCATTTCGAAGTCTGGGATGTAGAGCCACTTGATCACGTTGGGATGTAGAGTCGCTTGACCATTTTTTGGAAACCTCCAGGGATAATCTGGAACGAAAAACTTCACCATGAGACAGGCGTTTAAAACGTCTGAAAATGTCAACAAGGTTAGTTTTGTGAAGAACCTTTTACGTTAGGATGTAATATTATTATTAACAATTTATTTTTACATATTTGTAAAAAAAAGAATAAAACGTGATGCAGATAATCAAAAAAAAAAAAAGAAAATCAAGCTCCTTTGGCTTCACACTTTTGTGCTATTGCCATCTGCAGAAATACACTGCTCCCAGTCAGAAACAACCAATCAGAACCAGGAGGAGTGTCTTGACTGTGTCTTGACTCTGTCAATCATGCGTGTGTACACACTGCTCACACCCTCCCTCTTATTCTCTAATATGCTACACACAACGGAGCCCGTCAGTTTTCATGGATTCTGTGTTGTTTTTCCACTATTTGCACATTCAGCAGGGAGTACACGAGGATGATTGACAGCGCTAAAACCCGCCTCCATTCTCTGATTGGTTGTTTTTGGTCGGGAGTGGCACAGTTCTTCAGACGGCAGTAGTGGCTCATGGAGAAGGTGGAGGAAATGAATCTTTTCACAGATTATTTGTCTCATATTACGTGTCACAACATACTTTTAATAAACATGCCAAAAGAAACCCCATAATTTTTAAAATAAGTACTGCAGCTTTAAATCTACTATCTTCATTAGGATAAGATTAAAAAACACAAAACGCTCAGTCAAGTTTTGGAAACTTATGGCAACAGGAACAAAACCAGTTTTAAATTGAAGGATCAAATATCTGGATGTAATCCAGGACAACATTCCAGATAAAAACCAGGCAGAAGTTTCACTCTTATTGTGATTTATCCAAGCGCACAAACCTTTACAGGCAGCCTGTGGGATCCCGATGCACACAAAGTACTGGACTGTGAGCATGCTTGCCAGGAAGAAGCAGTACTTTGACCAGATCTCAGCGATGGCTTTTCTTCTGCGTCTGTGCATGACTGCGATGAGGGCGAAGGCGTGGAGCATGGCGTAGAAATCCATTCGCTGACCAATCACGTTCACCACCAGCAGCAGGCACGTCTGAGACACCCAGCAGAGGCGTCAAGCACCTCTCCATAAAACACACATTCACTGCGTCACTGAACTGTCTACCTCGAGTCCAAACTTGTAGAAGAAGTAGTTGACGAAGTATTTCACGAAGCTGACGATGCCGATGTCGAGGTGCTGGCGGGTGACATCATGGAAGATGATTTTGGCTGCGGGGGGCGACAGTTTGTTCCTCAACCTGAAGTACTGCTGATGGCGACTGAGGGTCACCTCAAAGGCCAGCAGCGCCAACATCAACAGGTTGTCCTGCAACAATAACATTATTTTGGTTAAAGCTTTAAGTGAAAAAAAAAAAATCTGATATTAATTCAACATTTAAAGGGTTGTATGTTTTCCAGGCACATATTGTAATTTTATAGCACAAACAAGTAACTATATTGACGTCAGTTGTTATAAAAATGTAATGTGTACAGCTCTGTAAAAACACTAAGAGGCTCTGCACTGAACCCCTTTGAAAACCTCCTGGTTTTTCCACCAAATATTGATTCCTGAACTCTTCCTGAGTTAAAACATTAGCATTGTTGTTTCTAAATGAACATAAACTTGTTTTCTTCAAATAATTTGAGGTCTGAAAGCTCCGCATCTTTTTGTAATTTTGACCATTTCTCATTTTCTGCAAATAAAAACTAAATCTGTGCTTGGAATTTCAGAGACATGTTGTCTCTGAACATTTCTTTTATTCATAGAATAAAAGAAAAATCTTCATTTTACTCAAACATGAACCTATAAAGAGTAAAATCAGAGAAACTGGTCATTTTAAGTGGTTTCTTCATTTTTTCCAGAGCTGAAGGACTTGAAAAAAATTTTACTTCCTGATTGAACTCCTTGAAATTGGGCCTCTGTCTCTTTAAGAAGCTCCTGCTCATTCTGAAACTCCGCCTTCAGGAAGTGACCACAACATGGCCCCTCTATTAACCCTTTAACAATGTTTTTACCAGCATTACTATAAGTTTAGCAGATGCTCAATTTCACTAGGTGCTTGCTGATTGCAGCCAGCTAGTCTGAAGGAGCTGAGTGGGGGGAGGAGCTAGATCCCCCCAGGCGTTTTGCGCAGCTGAATGGTTGCCATGGAGATGAAAGGATTTCTCAAACATGCATGAAAGAATAATAGCAACACTCCAGGTTTGATTTTGATGAGGGAATAACATATTAAAAATTAAATCAATTTTACGTAAAACTGCCCCTTTAAATGTTAGAAATCAGGGGAATAAAGAGGATCTGTTTGCAGTGGTTTCTTATAGTGAAGTACTTCAGTATATTTTTCATTTATCAAAGGACACTTTCAACTTTTAGGCGCTATATTTTGCATTCAGTATCTGTACTTTTACTACATTTCTATAATCTGTTGCGTTATGTGAAGACAAAAAAGTAAAAAATCTTCGACCTATATGTACATTTCTTGGTTTTTCAAGCTTTTTGATGACAGTAGCAGTATATTTGACCCTTCAGATCCTCTATATAAACCTGTTTTTGCATATTTACGAGGACTTCCTGCTCACCCTGAGGTATTTGAGCAGGTCTTTATCATCCTTCCTCAGGCCGACCCAGACACCGAGGTCAGATGTGCTGTTATACAACGGCGTCTTCAGAAGACTCTCATTAAAATCTTTTGAGTCGGAAACTGGCTGTGCACAGAAGAAGAAATTGTTTTTAATGTTTTTAATGAAACTAAACTAAATATGAACACCTGCATGGAGAAAAACATGGATATGAAGTATTTACAGCTGAAATTAGAGGTTTACATTCACCGAATAAAAACACAAAGCTTTGCTCTCACTGTCTGAAGTTAAATCAGACCAAACCTCTCTTGTTTTGGCTTAGAATTACTGAAATCATTTAAATTTTATTAATAAAAACACAATAATGAGAATCAGAAGTTTACATACATCTTTCACACTTTAGCTCTAACTTCCTCATTGTTGCTCCAATATTTCTACACAATGTTCTTTCCTTATGATGGCTTCTATTGTACGAATTGCACCAGTTCGTCCTGCATCATGCTGTGCTGCCCCACAGCATGATGCTGCCACTCCCAAATTTCAAGATTAAGATGGAACAAGCCTCCAGGTTTTTATCCTTTTTTCTGGAGTCAATCTGCATATTTTAAATCAAAACATGTAAATTTCTGGCGTTATGGTTGGACATTCCCATACTGTCAATTCTCTAATATAAATGTTTGAACAGAAGAACGAGGCACCTTGAAGCATCGACAAATTGCTTCCAAGGAAGAAACAGACTTAGGAAGCTTCTTGATTCTCTTCTTAAAATCTTGACTGAATTATTTTTACTTTCCCAAACCAGAAAGCAAAGAGTTTCAGGTGTGACTCCAATTAATTCAATTAGAGTCGCACCTTTTTTATTGTTTAAAGAGACAGTAAACATTCTGTCTGTAAACTTTTGATAATGAAGACATTAATAAATAAATCTTATATCTTCATTATTGTGGATTTTAGCAAATACATGTAATATTGGTAATGCTATCTGACCTGATTTAACTTCAGATAAAATGTAAAACACAAAATCTCCAAGTATTTTTGTCTAGTTTCAAGTGCAAAAGTTTTAGTGCACATAAAAAAAAGGCTAAAATAAATTACAAGTAACTTCTCAGTCAGAAATAGGAGCTAGTTTTAAGTCAATCATTTCTTAATATTGGCCTTTAAAAGCACCACTTCCACTGGCAGATTAATTAAATTATAACAAGACATTTTATACATATAAAATAACATAATATAACATGATGAAGGTGAAATAATCTGCCAGGGGAAATAGTATTTTTCAATTAATATTAAGGAATTACAGACTTAAAACTAGCTTCTTGTGGAAAAGTTATTTAAATAACACAAAACTAACTTAAAACTACCAAAATATTTCCACTCATAAGTAAATCAGAAATACTTGATTCAGATTTAGTGTTTTTGCAGCAGTGTATGTAAACTTCTGGTTCTAACTGTTTGTTCAATGCAATGAAAATGAAATGTTGACAGTAATGAAGCTTTCAAAGCAAATAAACAGTTTAGTGACACAAACTGATCCATGCAGTGATAAGAAAACATGTTAAACAGGTGAAGGTGGTATTTACTACGGTGCACTTGTATTGTGTGGGCTCTATAGTCTTCAGCTGGTACAACATTTTGCACACAATGATGACACACGTCCAGACAGTGCAAACACTGGAGGCAAGGGGTCGGTACTGGCTGTAGGGCAGCGCGAAGGCCCACGACGCCAGGAACACATAGTTGAGCAAAGACACCTGTGCAGGAGACAATACAGGTGATGAGGACATGGAAATGGACACATTAGGCTTGTTCCCCACTCAGAACGACAGAAATACTTCTTTATTTATGCTCTTTTTACGTAATGTTAAAGACAACAAATCAAAGAAGAAAAAAAAGAGGATTTTTAATATTAATCTAATATTTTTGATATCATCTCCATGTTTAATTTTCAGCATAATTACAAGAAAAAAATAGGTCTAAAAACGTATTACTGTTTCTTTTAGTGTCATTCTGCTGAATATATTTAGTACTTTTATCTATATTTAAAAGGTTTTAGCAGGAGATGATGGGTTGAACAGATCTCTTTGAGGTGATGCATGATGAAAAACCGCTAGACTTGGTTCAACTGGAGACTAAAGTTGAACATTAGTTAGATTTTCAGCTGGTTTTTCACACTTCTCACAATAATTGAAGAACGTGTTCCCCTCCTCACCTCTGGGGGCGCTGCAACAAGAACCACTGAAGGAAACGATACATAAACCTCAGAAGAAGACATGAGCACAAGTTCCTTCCCCAAAAAAATTTATTAACTCACTTTTGTTTTGGTTATATTCGCCCAGAATGCCCTGCGCTATAGTCCACTTCCTGCTTTTGGAGCAGTTTCTGGTCCACTTGGCGTTCACATAAGCATTCAAACTGCACCAGAATTCACTTCAACTGAACCTGGACATAGATTTTTAGGAGGACCAGAGGTCACCTCTTGGTCTGTGTTAAGTTTGGTTGCACATCAAATCTCCACCAAATGAACCAAACTTTCGAATTAGAGTTGGATTAAAGCGAACTAAACATGGCTGGTGTGAATGAAACACTAGTTAATGGGACTCAAAACAAATCCATTTTTTTCAGTCATGCCACTTTACTTTAGTCCATCACATTAAATGCTGACAGAAACTCATTAAAGTTTGTTGTTTCAACACAAAGTAAAAATGTTCAAGGAGCATGAATGTTTCTGAAAGGCACTGAAATCGCAGAGCTACGACAGAATATAAGAAAAAAAACATGGAGTTATAAGTTTCTACCACTCGACATTCTCTACATTTTTTAGGAAATGTAGAGTTTAATTTTACACATTTACAAGAAAAGACTTAATTTGTGAGAAAAAAAATGTAAAATTTTCAAGACAGAAACATAAACCTACAGAATTAAGTTATTCTCTCACAAATCAGAAATTTGTAAGAAAGAAAACTCTGAAATTATTTAGTCAGTAATAATAAATTTCTGAGTTTTTTGTTTGTTTTTAACATAAATTTATGCCTTTAGTACTGGAAAGTTGTAATTTTTCTTTTTTTTTTTTTTACACAAATTTACATCTTATCCACATCTTTACTAAAAATGTTTTTTTATTGACAGAAATATAATCTACAGTCCCAATAGCCTCCCGGACTCAAGCATTAAGTTTTAGATTAATTTGAATAAATGTTTTTTGAAATCTAACAGGTATTTCTTAGTATTTTCAGATAAATAATGCAGCTGCTGAAGCTTCTCTACCTCCCAGATGCAGACGAGAACGATGTAGGATGATACAATCTTGATGATGTGGATTTCCAGCAGCCACCAGATGAACAGCTGCAGTTTGTGGAAATACTCCAGGAACTTGAGGAAGAGCACCGACAGCCGGTCCACCACCAGATGCCATTTATTCTTCAGATCTGAAGGAATGAAAAACTCCGTAAACGTTTCAACTACCCCACATTCCTCACTTTTACACAGACAGAGTTAAAGTTGAAATTTAGAAACAGTTCACCTGGGTTAATGTAGATCTTTTAAAACATTTCTAGGAATTTTTTTTAATTCATTTTTAATCTAAACCAGATTATCTTTACCTGAAAGTAAAAATCCAGAAAGTTCAGCCCTTCACTTTTATTTATGGTGAGAACAGAGAATAAAATTTTCTTACACTAGAAAATATTTGTCTTTAAATAACCAACTATTTCTGATTCTCTTGCAAAGGCCACATCCTTCCAGCACTGCATAAACAAAATCTTAATCTAGCTCCACCGGCAGATTATTTCAGTGACGACATGGAAAAAATATCTTTGTCTGCCAGTGAAACTCATACTTTTTAATCAATATTCAGGAATTATTGGTATAAAAAAGCTCCATCACATTTTTGCTGAAATGTTTCCTATAAATTAGTTTTGTCTTTTTTGAAGTGTGCTAATATATTTGGACTAGAAACCAGATAAAAAATACAAATCCTCAAAGCTTAGCATTAAGGACTAAGACAAAAAAGACGGATGGAAATCATGCAAATAATCTTAACTGAGCAAAAATCCCATTTCCTGTCTGTCTAACTGTGTTATTGTTGCTTTTCTTGCCAAGATTTAACCAAAGAAATGTGTGTAAAATGCATTTTATTCAGAGGATAATGGTTGCAAAGTGTCTTTGGGTCTTTTGGTCATTTGTTCAGTCCCTTTAATTTGTATCTATTGCTGCCTGAAGAACGTTTTAGGTCAGAGATCAGTGATTCAACAAATAGTCATGTTGTGGACTTCAAATAAGTGACGAAGCAGAAAAAAAGTCAAAAGAAAAACTTAAAAGATTAGGAAGTCTAAAATTAATGTAGGCTGAGACCACACAGTCACAGTTTGTTAAACTCCAGCCCACCAATTTGGATTTAATTAGATTTCCTCTCTATTACCAGCATTTATGTTTTGTTTGGGTAAAAAATAAAAATCTCTCTCCTTAATCCTCCATTTGGCAAGTAGAAACAAATTTAGTGATCGTGACTGACCTGAAAAAATAAAAAAGGGAAAAGTTTAGTGTGGTTCATCACCAAACAGTGGGAAGCGGCTGCCATCTGGTTGCTAGGCAACGGGACATTCTGAGGAAAAGGCGGGAAACGGTAACAATTTCCAGTCTTCACAGTCGACAAAGTTTACCGGATTTTAAATAAATTGATCAAAAATAATAATAATTAAATGGCAAAACGTTGAAAAACTGGCTAAAATAATGATTGTTTCAGTTTGTTTAGGGGAAGAAAAGCAACTGGTTTCTGTTAAAACGTTCACACTGCCACACATACACAAGGTAAAAAAAACACTTTAAAGAATTAGTCACTAAAAACAGAAAGGAAAAGTACTCTAAATTTTAAATTTAAGTTATTTACTCTATAGCGCTACAGTTCCTTATCAATGTTACCATCAAGTTGGGTTGGATGTATAAATGATTACTTCAACAAACTGGTCAAATAATGGGATTTAATTTGTTTTTTAAGTTTAAGTTTTACATAATTCAAATTTCAGTGGAGAATATTAAGACGTGTTTTCAGTGACCTAAACATGCTCAAAAATGGGTTCAGATTCCAAACTTTACGTTTAACGATCTGAGAAATAGGAGGTAGTGTAATGCCCAGTTTTATATTCTCATAAAGGATATAAAATGTCCAACTCAGAACGTTTTTAACAGAGGCCTTGTTGTTTGGATAAGAACGGATATAGCAGCGACAGCTCATTATAAACCCAGAGGTCCCGCGGGGCTTTGTTTTATTACCTATTTTATTTTCTGTGTGCATAAACTGCATTTTAATTTAAGACCAGCTTGACTTTCTGAAGCCAAAGTAGATGAGAAAGTGAACTACGCGCTGCATGAGAAAGTAAAACGAGAGATAAATCCACCGAATGCAAAAAATCTGTGAGGCGACCCGATTTTTACCACTTGGGCTGCTTTGATTAACGACCAGCTGGCGAAGCTGAATTTTGGTAGAGAGCTTTAACAAACTGTACGCCACAGGCTAAATACTCACAGCAACGGGTCTGAATGAAACTGCTACCAAATAAAAAACACATGTAAACACTGGATTCTACATGATGCAAAGTGCAAAGTAAAGCCTCTTGTTTGTGTATAAATGTATTTTCACCAATCCGTGCAATTTTAAGATGTTTTGGTGGTAAATTTGGATTCTTTTAGAATACCCAGTACCGTTTCTGCTGAATTTTCTTCAACCACCAGGGGGCTCTATAGCAGGAAGTGAGTCATTGGAAGTCAAAAATGGAAATCAAAGAAGAAGGTGCTGCTTTTCATTTGGGACAAGCACACGACGGAGAAATGTTTTCAAACTTACACCTGCTCATCTTGGAAACCACTTGAAGAAGCTCGTATGATTTTAAGTTGAGGACCATCGATCTGGCAATACAGATCAATAGTCGCTTAATAGCAGATTTATTAAGGACGCAGCCCGCTGAGGCTTATAGTGAGGAGCGCTCTATAGTCTGAAAATACGGTATTTGGTTAAAAAGTCAACTCAAGTACTAAGTATCTGATCAAATTATCAATCATTTAATATAATACAATTACATATTCAGATGGAACAAAATATAAAATTAAGAAGGAATTTTGGTGATTTAAAGACCAAAGTGGCAATAAGTCTTATAAGAAACAAAAAAAATCAGAAAATCACGAAAAAACATTTTTTGAGTCTGTGTCTGGTGAATCTTTGGTTAAAACATGTTTTGGTTTTTTATTCTACTGGTAGAAAAATAAAGGAATTTTACTCAAGTAAGAACTAAAAGTAAGAGTAAAGAAAAAATACTCCTAAAAGTAAAGTCACTCAAGTAAATGTAATTGAGCAAATGTAACAAGTTACACAGCCTCATTCAAGGGTTTTAGAGAATAAAGAACTTGTACAAGGTCAAGCCACAACATCTGAATCCGATTTAGGTCTGGACTTTGACTAGGTCACTATAAAACATTCACAAAGTCTTCATTTTGTTTACTTTTTAGAATATTCATGAGTCAAAATGTTGGTCCTGCAGTGCAACAGGTGTAATTTGTTTTGTTTGGTGAACTAATACATAAAAACTATAATTTTTTGTTGGGAGAGCGCTGCCTTGTGGCTGCGTACCTGAGCTCTGCTCTGTGCTCGGTTCCGGCTCCGTCGCGGCGCTGCAGTGCTGGCTCTCCTCCGTGCTGGACTGGTGCTGGTCGGAGAAGCTCTTGGGTTTCTCGTGGCTCATGTTGGCGTCGGCCACCAAAACGAGCGCCTGCTCTTTGTCGTTTCCCGGGCTCCAGCTCCGCTCCTCCGCCTCCAGCTCCTCCTTCTCCCTGGGCAGCGCCGCCTCCACCGAGCTCGCACTGAGCATGGTGAGGTCCTCCAGGCTCGCTGCGGGCTCCGCCAGTCTGAAGACATGAAAACGGCATTTAGTCCTGGATATATGTGCAAATATCAGTCTGCACATGTCCGCTTTAATACACTTATGAGGCCCTCTGGGAATGTCGGCT
This sequence comes from Poeciliopsis turrubarensis, assembly GCA_010277015.1. Lineage (NCBI taxonomy): Eukaryota > Metazoa > Chordata > Actinopteri > Cyprinodontiformes > Poeciliidae > Poeciliopsis > Poeciliopsis turrubarensis. The sequence goes on from VMRN01000007.1 coordinate 10,037,318, forward strand.
TTCAGCCCTTAAAGTTCGAACTTAGTTTATTTTTCTATCCTCTAAAGGATTTTTGGTTCTTTTTGAACCCTGGTGCAGATTATGTAGACTTGTTTATTAATAGTAAAACTACAGCTGGATTTATTCAGTAAAGGAAATATTATTATACCAGCAGAGTTGGGTAGTAAATTGTTATATTTACTTGTGCAACTTCTTTTTACTACTCTGTACTTTTTACTTTTACTTTAAAATTTTTATTACGAAGTATCGCTACTTTTATTTGAGTCAAATATATGGATTCACTGTGAATAACTTCAATAAATTAACCAACTTGTTTTAACTAGTGACCCTCAGAATGCTAATCATTCTTATTAGCTGATGAATTTGGGTTACCGTTCTTATCTAAATATCACTTTTTAGATAAGAAAAAGTGATAAGAAACCTCTTAAATGCAATATAGTGTCACGTTTTTCTGTTCTTTGAATTGCTTTTCACAAACTGGTGCGTTTCCATCTATTCTGAGTCTCAGCTGGACCTAAAGAAACAGCTGCAGCTTTATTTTACGACATGTCTTGTAAAAAAACAAAAAACAGTGATTATAAATGACACTTTTTAAGAACATCTGCTTTGAAACAACTAATTGCGATTTATCTATTCTTTAAATAGCTGTCAATTAATTAAGTAATCGATTAATCATTAGCTGGAGAATACATAGTCAAAAAAACTACATTTTGCATTTAACATTTTGAAAAATGCTGTCTGTAAATATGTTTCATCCAAACCTTGTCGCTTTGCAGTTTTAGCTTCACCTGGTTCAAATTCTGTACAACAAATCTCCTATTAAGCACCTCCTGCTATTCGTTTATTAATCAGTTAATCCTAAAAATAATCATCAGATCAATCCTTTGGTACAGATGATCAAGTTTTCACTAAAAAATACCAGTTTAGGCGATCAAATGTTTGTTTTCCTGAATTATTTATTTGCATATTTCAATAAATTTTTAATATTGTATGAAAAGACGAACAAAAAATCTGCAGAATTTTTTAAACCAATTGATTAATTAATTGTCAGAATAATCAATTAATCGTCAAAAACAGTTAATTTCAGGGCTGCTGAACTTCTCTTTTCCTTTAAGTGTTTCACACTAGAAAGAAAAAGCTGAGGTATTTGTTTTTTGGGACAAATCCTATTAACTTTTTTGGGGGGAGGAAAGTTTATCAAGCATCAGCAACTCATTAGACGTTTGCTTTTATTGTCAATAAAAAGAAGCTGCAGCTCTAAAGCTGTGGAGCTGAAAAACGCAGCAGACCTGCACTGACATGTAGAAATAATTTCCATGAATGAAACTCTGTAAAGTCTTTTTCTGATTAGCTAATTTACAGAAACAAAGTCCTCATAACTGTATTAAAACTCATTCACATTGATGCAGAAGTTAAATCGGGATTCCTCAGCCTTTCACTGCAACCTGCAGTGTTTCATCAGCATAGTTATCATAAAGCAGTGCACATTCCCTCTGCATTCTTTACAACAATCGATGGTATTCCATCACTTTCTTCTTGCAGCAGTTAAATAGCAGCTGAAGGGAGGCAGGAGCGCCGTTCAAAGTCTCCTCAGGCAATAGAGTGCTGTCAAAGTTCGGGTTTGGCTTTCATGAACCGGCCGCATATCAAGGCAAGCATTCTGCCATCCAGCAGTCAACACTTACTTGCTCTGTTGAGAAGGAATTTTTTCTTTGATGCTGCTCAGGACAATAAAGTTACACAGATGTGAATATTAACAACGAGTCGTAGATCAGACCTGAAAATCACTCAGAGATCCACACAGACGTTAAAAAGCAGGAAAACTGGGAGGTTGGGAGGACAGAAGGGTGGTGGATCATTGGGAAGGTACTGAGGAGAAAGATGACGTTCTCACAGATCCAAACATGCTGAAAAAAAAACGCTTCTGTTAAATCATGTGTCAAACTCAAGGCCCGGGGGCCAAATCTGGCCCGCCGGAGCTTCTTAGGAGGCCCCAAAGGGTCGCATAAATAATAAACACGACCTTCAAGATAACAGTTCAGTGATTAAATAGCATTTTATCAATCAAATCAAAACAGTTTTTATCTGTAGACCGCCTACTTGCATCAATCAGTCCCTCCAGTTTTTGGTATTCCAAAATTGCGAAAATTCAAACTTTTTAATGCTGCTCTATAAATATGAGTTTATTAGAAATTTTCGGAAAAGATGATCAAAAACATTGGATTTAAGTGACACCGTCTCCACCTTGCAGGTGGAAATAAAAATATTTCTTACATCTATTACTCTGCTCCCTCAAGCTAACACACCGTCAAGTCATACACTGCAAAAACACAAAATGTTACCAAGTATTTTAGCCTACTTTCTTGTGCAAATATCTTAGTTTGCACTCGAAATTAGATTAAACAAACTTATAAGAACTTTTCAGAAAGAAATATGAGCTTTTTAAGTCAATAATTCCTTAATATTGATTTAAAAAATGTCCTACTGGAAAATTATTTCACTTTTAACATGGGAAAAATGTTTTATTGTGACTTAAAGAATCTGCCAGTGCATTATTTTTAATAATATTAAGGAATTATTTACTTTAAAAAGCTGCTATATTTTGCTGAAAAGTTACTTTTGTCTAATTTCATGTGATATTTGGACTGAAGACTAGACCAAAATACCTGGTACCACTGTTTGTGCAGTGCAGTCCATGATTGATGTGGCAAGTCACAAAAAAAACAAAAAAAAACATTTACATGAGCTCAAATCTTGCAAAATGCTTTAGAAATATTTCTAAATCACTGATTTTCATCGCAAAAAAAATAAATAAATAATAATAATTGCAAAAACAATCATGAGATTCTGGAAGGACTGATTAGTGTGAAGAGATTGGTTAAATAATATTGAGTTGTTAATGCAGAAACAGCTATTTATTAATATTTCAACAGTTTATGATTTCATCAAAACATTCTGGCATAACCGGCTCTTGAAAATGAGTTTGACACCCCTGAGTTAGAGGAATTTATGTCTTAAGAACGTTTTAGGGCTACAAGCAAAAGGCAAAAATGAAAACACCTGAAAAGGAAAAACAGTCGTGTGACGTGAAACATCTCAAATCCAGGGGAAAGTGATTACTGTGCAGCAACGGTAGAATCCAAAAACAAGGACAGAGGAAAGGTTTGGGGAAGGGAAGGACACATCCGGAGCTGAAGATGGGGACCAGAGAAAAAGCGAGCAGATACCCACCTATTTATGATCAAATCGACACGTTCCCTGACTTTAACATGGCTGTGAGAGAAGGGCGGCAGAGAAAGTATGGCAGCGGGTCACAGGTCAGGCGCGGCAAAACAAGAAGGAAACCCATAAGAAACAAACCAAACAACCAGTGCTCAAACTGGTGAGCGCACTGGTTCTACTGGAGAAGATCTGAAGAAAAGTGGCTTCAGCAACGGCGTCATCCGTACGTTTAACTAACTGTTATATTTATTATAAAGCCTGGAAGCAGCAGTGAAATATTAGTCAGCATTTTATATGTATTTATGCTATTCAGCTAACCACCAAATACAAAATATATATATCAATATATTAGTATTTATTAATTCTAGTTGGTTTTCAAATATTTCAAAATAACAAGCAATATTCTTTCCTGAAATATTATTAAATTATTATCAAATTGTAGGAAAAATGACCTTGATGACATTTTGGTTATTGATTAAAGATAAATACAAAGAAATTAGTTGTTATAAGGAACAACAGCCAAAAAAATTACAATATGAACTCAGAAAATTGCGGAAAATGGGGAAAATTGTTGGTGTGACATTTTCCATTTACTTTACTGCTAAAGTCACCCATTATTTTTAATCATGTCCAAGTTACAAGGGGGAACACCAACGGGATTTGCTAACTTTATGCTAACTTTAGCCAATCTTGGCTAAAGTTGCAGGACCAGCTTGAATGTGGTTTAAAAACTTGTTAAATCATATCTTGCGTTACATTTCACTGTAACTTATTTCTTTAGTTGCAGTTGCATCCTTTGCTACTAATGATCAAGCTGTTGCTGCATTTTATGTAATACATTTTTTATTTTAATTTAAAAAAGGAATTTAATTACTTGCTTTGTAGATCTCGTAATGTATGTCTAATTTTTGTATAAAACATGATTAAGTTGAAAAATAAAAAATTAGCTGAATGTGGAAATTTTTTTTCCAGATTCGTCATCAGAACAACACACAAAAATATTCAATAAACTTTCACATGTTTAATGATTACATAGCAAGCATTTTTTTTAGAGCTACAAAATATTAATAAATAAATACATCCTCGCTAACAATGGCAAACCATTCACAGTTCATCTTCAGGTCTACATGAAGGTCACCACAGAATCTCCCGGGACTTTATAACTTTATAAACAATCCCTGTGAAATTTTACAAAATAAATTAAAAATTACACTGTTCCTTCAAAATAAATATGACTCTAGCCTCACCTGTAGATGGTGCTTTCTTCTTTGGCTATCACGGCCTGCAGGTCGGTGAGCTGCAGGAAGGGTTCGTGGAAATAGTGCAGGTGGAGGATACACACCAGCAGGAAGGAAGAGGGAATAAAGATCCGAGTGAACAGCATGGAAACTGAAAACCGCTCCAGACCCAAGTCCTTCAACCTGCAACAGATTTAAAATAACAAAACAAAAAGAGGAAATCTGAAGTTACACATGACGTAAAACTGTTTATATTTTTAATTTTCTCATCGTTTAAATGCAAGGAGCTATGAAATTATGGTACTGAGCTACAACAGAGCAAACATTTTTACAATGAAACAAAACGTTGGAAAAACACATTTCCTGAGTTTAACAAAACAAATCCACAAATTTTAGAAGTTAAAGCAATGTTTCCAAATGTTTTCCCATGTGTTTCACATGTTACTATTAAATTATATAAATGTGAACACTGAAACAGTGACAATCCTTCTAAGAGCAGAAAATACTCTATAAAATTTCAACATGTGAAATCCTACAAATGTTAACCATTTTCCCACATATTACAGCATAATATATTTTCCACATGTGAAACCCATGCTGGATAAGATTTCACATGTGCAAGGTTTTCCTTTATGTATTTTACATGTCACATTACTTGTACATGTGAAACATGAGAAAAAACCACTCCATAAGTCAAATGTTTCCCCTTATGCTTCACATGTTACTATTAGATGATAAAAATTTCCAAATGTGAAACATACTCTGAAAATGCTGTTACATGCAAAACCCTAGTCTACAAAATTTCAACATGTGAAACCCTACAAATATGAACTGTTTTTCCACATGTTACCACCAGTATGCATTTTTCACATGTGAAGCTGTAAATGATTTCACATGTGCAAGGTTTTTCTTGTAACTACATCACATTATTTCTACATGTGAAACATGAGGGAAACTGCTCCATATCTCAAAAGTTATCCCACGTTTTCTTTACAGTACTATTAGATGATAAAAATTTCCAAATGTGAAACATAAACTTCGAATCCTTTTATGTGCAAAAGTTTTTCTCGTGTGTTTCGCATTTGGTGGTACTGTATGCTTTAGTTCACATGTGAAATGCTACACATGTGAACTGTTTTCTCACTTTAAAACATAATATAATTTCCACATGTGAACCCCAGATGGAAATTATTTCACATGTGCAAGGCTTTCTTTTATGTGTTGCCACTACTTCACATGGCCTCTACATGTGAAATATGTGGGAAACTGTTCCCAGATGCTTCACATGTTATAATTAGATTAGAAAATTTTCAAATGTGAAACATAAACTTCACATCTTCTCATGCGTTTCACATTTTGGTTCTGCGTGTCATCTCAACATGTGAAAACAGTTCACATGTAAAACCCTACACAAGTTAACTATTTTTCCAAATTTCGATATAATATTTCACATGTTAGTGTTGGATCATAACTTTTTCAAATGTTATGATCAAATGTGAAACATACATTGAAAATCTCTTTATGTGCAGAAGCTGTTCTTGTGTTTCACAAGTAACACAGTTCACATGTGAATTGTTTTACAACATTTTTTCCACATGTGGGAAATTTTTTCAAATGAGATTCTTCCATGTGTTTCACAGAACATAAACTTGTAGAACCTGCACAAGACGTTTTTATGCATTATTTTTTAAAGAGACACAGATGTGATCCTGTTGCAAAGACAAATTAATCTGACGTTCCCACATGTGAAATCCATGTTTTTTCTCAGATTAACTTCTTCCTGAATAGAAACAATCCACATGTGGAAAATGTTGGGAAAGAATCCAGGGCGTTTCAGGTAAATCAATGGTTTGATGACGAAGCTGTTTGCTCAGATCCAGCTGGGAGGGAAACCTGAGATGAGTCGGCGTCCTGCGTCTCCGATCAGTCGTTACTCACTTGTCGTCCGTCACATTCAGCGCTGATTTCCAGAAGTTGTCGGATCCGTCAAACTGGAAGGTGTAGACGATGGTGAGGACCAGCATGGTGTACATCACTACAGTCATCCAGAAGTACTTCAGGATCCTTCTCCACCACTCATAGTGGACCTGGAGCAAACAACAGCCATTGGATTGTCTGATATCACTGGGTTTTAAACTAAAAAGAAGCACAAGATGTCAGGTTTCTGAGGCTAAAAGAGATTAAATTTAAATAGGACCTTCAATTTCTATCGACGTTAAAGTTTATTTCAGAGACTTTCACAGATATGATACATCAGTTTCATAGAAACATACATCGGTTTGTCTTGTGAGGGATAAAACATTAACTAAATGCCACTCAGTGCCACTAATAGAATCAATCTTCGCTTAAAGGTGACCTCTGATACGTCCTTGAACAAGTCTACGGTGCTTTGCACAAAATCATTCTTTCATTGTGAGATTTTCTGCTTAGTTCTGCCTGTTCTGGGTTGTTTTAGAGCCTCTCATCGCTTTAAATCCAAATAAGCTGCTGCTGGCCACGTCCGCCAATGTTTACACCCACATGCAAAATTACAGAACCATACACCTTTGAAAAGCAGAAGTAGAGCCTCCTGCACAACCAACAAGAACCCAGAAAGTGGTTTCTGAATAGTAAGTCAAAAACAAAACTCTTGACTTTTCCAGCAGCCATTGTGCAGCTGACTAAATGTGCTGGAACTGCGCTGGGTTGCTAGGTAATCGGGCTGGGCTCGGCTGGGGTTGCTAGGTAACGGTGCAGGCCTGTTCAGGAAGTTTTTGAAACAGCTCATTATCAAGACACCAAAAAACATGAACTTATTTTCTGGTTGGGTTTTTTAAGAACTTGAGTGTCGAGGCATGTAATACGCAAAAAGTGCATAACAGGCCCCTTTATGCACTGTAAATCTGACTTTAGATCTGTAGGTTCTGTAAAAATCTGACAGATGTTTTATACCAGACAAACCTTAACCAACATATTTTTTACTTATTCATGTATGTCTCTCAAGACATAACAAGTGTTATTATGTCTTTCAAAATAACACTTTAGTTGTGTGTTTGTAAAAGCAGCTGTTATTGCTTATAATAAGGACTGATTTAACATGTTTTATAAGAGGAAATTTAGCAAGGCACTGGTGTAGGTACCTGGTAGAGCGCGACACAGGAGAGTAGCATCATCATGTAGATGATCTTGTACATGACGATGGTTCCTTCGAAGCTGACGATAAAAAACATCCCGCCACAGATGTAGATCCAGTATTTGACCAGAACGCTCATCACCAGGCCGCCCAGAACCTGCATGAGGTCCTGCTCTCCTCCCTCCTCTGGTTCCTCCTCCTCTATAAGAGCGAACAGCATAAACAACAGGAAGAGTTCTTTAAAAATATCTTGCATTTATCCGCAAGAAGCCACATATTTAAGACAAAACAGAAGTGGTGATTATTTAATATCTTTTGTTTTCACTCATCATTCACAAATTTTGATCATTTTCACCAATCATAACAACAGTTCCACAAATCTGACCAATCACAGTGACATTCCTGTATTTCTTTTTTCTGACCAATCACTGCAAGACAGGCTGAATTTTGACCAATCCCCTTAGTCCACTTCTAATTTCACTTCCTGTATCATGACGTCTCTAGAAAGCCAAATCACGAGTGAAGCTAATCAACAACATTTATTATGATGTGAAGCACATTTACATTTGTTGTTCTTTCAGCAAATTGAGACGTAACAAATTAACAAATTAAGATTAGATTAGATTAGTTATTAAAGAAAACAATTATTTAATTAGTTGACAATTATTTTGATAATCAATTAATCACAATTAATTTGATCAGTCGTTTCAGTCGTTTGCCCTATTTTTTATTTTGCTAAACCATTTCAAGATGCTCTGTATGATTTCTAATGTGTACACAGTTCATGTTAACTTGGTTGGGCAAAATTAATTATTACTTTGCACTTTGACAGGTTCCCTGGACGTGATGTTATCTGTATTAAGGTGCTATTTAAAGAATAAAAATGTTGTTTTCTCTTAAATATTAAATATGAACTATGTGAAAATCCTGTCTGTACTCGGAAGAATATGTGCAGCAATTTAAACTTTTTATAAAAGACTAAGTTAAGGCAAAAATAAAGCTTGGACAAATGTAAAATAATTGTAAAAAGTTGCTGCAAAAGTTGTACTTTTAAGATGCAACAATCAAACAAAGAACTGACTAATATAAACAAAATTAGGATTAGCGCAACTCTTACCCTTTTTCTTCTGTTCGTCCACAAAGACGTCTGAAAGTCCTGCGCTGTCTTCTTTTAGCTTCTCCTGTCGCTCTGTCAGCGTTTGTCTCAGCAGCAACCAGAATGTCAACAGACACAACATCTAGACAACAAAACCACAGCATTCAGAGAAGAAGAAGAAGAAGAAGAGCCTACGAAGTGATGAATTAACTGCGGTTTACATGAGCCGACCCAGAGCCAGTTATTGTTGGCCAAAAGCCACGGAGAGCTGTTCAGCCTAAGCCATAAATCCGAACAGAGTGTGTAAACTTCAAAGCAGATGTTCTGGTTGTCAGACGGCTTATAGTAAATTTCAGTTGTAGTTATGAAATATTATTGCACCTGAAGGATAAACACACGTGCAGAAAAGGCGCAAAGGGGAAATCTTTAAATCGTTAAGAGATATTCCAACACACTCTCTGAAGTTTACTACACCGCTCTGGCTTATTTTACAATTTAATAAAAACAGAATAATTTCAGCTTCCAAACCTTGGATGAGAGCGAGTGGAACGGGTTCTTCTTCGAGACAAAGAATCCTGCGACTGGCGTCATGTTCTCGAAACTCCAGATGTACTGCAGGACGATCACCAGGTTGCCGTAGGCCACCATGAAGGGGGACGACAGCATGGCGTACCGCCGCCGGTCCCTCACCATCCACAGGACGCACGACCACATGAGGAAGACGAAGGTCAGCCAGCTCACATAGGTGATGCTCCACACCTGCAGACGACCCGGAGTTCACATTTATTAGTAGAAAAATAAACGGCATTAACGCAGCATATTCCTCCTTACTTTATTGCTCTAAAATGTTATGTTTAACATAAACATTTCTATGTTTATCTTCCTGTGTCTGACAGGATCCACTCTAATTAAGTTTGTAATATGAGCTGTTTAAATGTCCAGTGTGAAAACAAAAGCAATATAAAAGTAGAACACTAAGAAAATTTACCTTAAGCTTCCTTGAACAGGTCAGGATAGATTTATGGTCTATACTAAACATGCTCATTACATTTTTTGCACAAAATCATTCTTAGATAATTAGATTTCAGTCCCCTCCTTTCAGAACGAGGCGTTTATTTTAGGGTGTCTTGTCACTTTAAATCCAAATTAGCTGCTGCTGGCCACGGAGCTCTGCCTGGTTGCTAAGTAACGGCCGGGGCTTCTGAGGTTGCTAGGTAACGGGCAGTGTCTGCTGATTCGTGACTTTCATTCCGGAGGTTTTTTGAAATGACACATTTTCCAGACACCAAGAAACATTAAGTTTTGGCAGAAAACATCTAGGGTTTTTTTTTTAAAGCGCTTGAGACCAAAATAAATGTATAAAAATGTGCAAAATGTGAATTTTGCTCAATAGGTTGCCTTCAAAAATAAGGCGCCAAGGCTATCTACTGAGGTGTCTATTTAAGTAGTAAACTATAGGATGAAATTTACAATGTTTCCCTTGATGGGAAAAATAGAAATCAAACAAATAGATCATGTTCGTTTTGAATGTTACTCCACCTGGCATTTGCTTCCCTCACCATCATAGCTATTAGAGCACAGATGTAGCTCTGTTTCATGATGAAATGGAAAACTTTCACCATCGCGCCAACTCCTTTTTTCGTAATGTCATTCTCTTCTCCTTCTTCTCCTTCTTCTTCTTCTGATTCCTTCAGTGCTGAATCCTCGGGAGGCAAGCTCACCTCATACACAGACTCGTCTTTCTTCTCTGGTTGGATGATAAAAAAAAAAATCAAGTGAGCATGTGTAGCGTAGTTGATTCTGCGTTGTGTCATCACACTACTACACATGTAGAAAGTGGGACATTGCTTTTTAAAAAAAAAAAAAATCTCCAGATATCCAGCCTACATGACTGAAAATTTACAAAAATTGGAAAGAATTTTGTTTTCCTCTGATTGTTGCATGCAGAGAAAAAAAAATCACTTTTGAAAAATACCTATTCTGTTGTGGAGAGAGAATGAATCTTTATATAAAAAGATAAACTAAAACATTCAACGCTAAAGGCGAATTAAGTGAAATTAAGAAAAGTTAAACTAATAAAACAAAGATTAACATAAACTAAAATAATTTAAACTAAAAGAGCCTAAAGGTGAATGAAAGAAAAGATGAACTAAGCTAATAATTTCATGTATTTTAGGCCTTTTGTCTTATATAAGGGAAGGTCAGACAAGGCAAGCTAACCTACGACAATCTAAGGTGAGGTCCCTCAGTAAATCTTAAACAATGTAAAGTGAGAGATTAGGTAATCTACAAATACATAAAATTAGCTAAATTAAGCTAATATAAGATTAGAAACAAATATTAAATATGAAAGCTGTTAAATATAAATAACCGAGAAGCAATTTAATCTAGAAACCTCTGTGAGATTCAGTCCATGAAGAATAAATCTAAAATGTTTGGCTCACCTGTTCCGTCACTGAGCTTGTCCAGTTTATACTGGGGGGTTGAGTACAAGTCCAGAGACGCCGGTCCATTTTCAGTGGTGACGAAGTCAAACGACGTCCCGTTTGGGGTGGGAACAACCTGAGGATCGGAATCAGAAACTAAAATCAGATTAACTACAAAAACACAGACGATAAGGGATTATGCTACTGTGAAACACTCAGCCTTGCAAAGGCAAAACAGAGCAACTGTGTGAGATAATTTTGAATTAATTAGACAGGCACCTAATTATTCAGTTTTTCCATTAGTAGCAGATTTATGACAATTTCTGGTCATTTCAGTTAAAGGTTTGCTACTATGCAATGTCTTTGCAGGGCCATGGAAAGTTTTATTGCTGCTTTTCACACTGCATTTCGGATACAAGCTATGAAAACGACGATCTAGGGAATATTTTTTTCCCTTCCTTTGCTTTAAAAAATGAGGAAACTGAAGCTGCAAATTTACAACAGATGAATTTATACTAGTGTTGACACTGAAGGCATATTTTGACAGTAGCCATGTCTCCATTATAAATGTAAGCAAAAAATTTGTTGATAATCCACCAATGTCAAAAAAACCCCCCACAATTTTGATGTTTCAATTAAACACAAAACGGAATTAAAATCACACGTGAATATGGTTTTCACACGATAAGTCGTCACAAAACATGCAGCAGCTTCTTCCTCCAACTACTTCTCATTACCATCTGATTGTAAGATCATAATTTGCATTGAAATATTCAATTCAAGGTTTAAGAATTGGCTACAGATAAACCAGAATTGTACTAATTTTTAAATACAGCAATTGTTTTGTTTCCTTTGCATTCTTGGAAAATAAACATATTTTGATATGACCAGAGAAAATACCACACCTAGCACAAAAAAAAAAAAGGTTTTTTTTTTTTTTTTTTTTTTAATTGGGTGCGTTTCATTAAGCGAGTTTACTTCTGAAATGTCAAACTGCGCAGTTATCGACACCTTACAGCCGGAAATCTTGCGCATGCGCACAACACTGGAGGGCAAAAAGACGATTCTTTTGCATGCCACCCATAGCTGTATTGCTACGGTAAAACAATCCCTTTAACAAAATGAAACCTGGAGATGTAGGTATTACTAATTTAGTGCAGGAAAAGGGAAAAATAACACACAAGAAACATTGGAGAACAACTCAAAGAACCCCAAAGAACTGCGTTCTTCTTTCCTCGCGCTACACGTGGATGTGTTGCCATAGTAACACATCTATGTTTAGCTGACAACACCTAAACTAACGTTTCAGGTTTCAACACTAAAAAACACGCAAACATTTCCCCCATGAAGAACAGAACATTCAGTCCGTTACAAGTTTATGGTTTTAGGCCTGATGTTCATTAAGTGATCTCTGTGGGGGGTTAGCTGCCCTTTAACCGAGCTAATCAACACAGTGGTGGTTGATTATCTAATTCAAACACTTGCTCCACTGACGATCTATCAGAGTTGGCGTTTAGTTCATTTTTTTACTGAACCAAAACACATCAAATCCCGCAGCACATCTATATGTTAAGGTTGTCAAAGTCAAGCTAGCATAACCGAACTACGTCCCTCTCCCTCTCTCTTTTTTTCTTAATTAAAGCTACTTCCTGACCTTGTTGACAATTAGTAGCAAAGCACTGCATCCCGTTTTCTTTTACATATAATACATTTAACATTTTGTACAATATGTTGCCAACTTGCCAGCCAGAAACAGTGCTAGTCCTCGTTAGCGAGCCGCTTTTGGGAGGTGGAGGCGAGTGTGACGTCACGCTGAAACGCGTCTGTATGGAAACACAGCTACTAAAAGTCTAACTATTATGTTTTTTGTAGCGCCAAATATAAGAATGCAGTCTGAAAAGCAGAAAGTATTCATTCATTTTCTCTCAGAAGACCACAAAGGGGAGCAGAAAATAGATTTAAAAACACATCCAGAGCAGCCGCACCTCAGTAGTACTGATGACATCCTGGGTGGAGAGAAGCTAGGAGGAGGAAAAACAGAGCATACAAGGCGAGGCGTGTTATCGATGAGCTGCTGAAGTCAAAGGACCTCCTTGTTCTTTACAATCGCTGATAAGCAGAAACAAAGCCGAGCGGAGCGACTTTGTAAATCCAGCCAGCGGCTCATCTGTGCGCTCACTAAAAGCTTCCAGACTGCTGCAGATGGCCGCCAGGGACAGACTACACACTTTGATATAAGAACATTGTCAGAAAGTGTGTTTGGGAGAATAGGATGATTTATTACACTGAAACAGGACGAGTAATGAAGCTAGAAAACAAATAGCTGCAGGTGATCATATTACAGCTAGTTTTCTGCTAACCTAAAATATAATTGATTGTTTTGTTTTAGAATAAAAACAAGTTATTTGCCTGGTGAGCAGGTTGTTCAGCAGTTAAACTAGCTATTTGGATTCCCAGCATCTTTCACATTTAGATGACAAACAGGATCATGTTTACTTAATCAAATGTCCGATAATCAATACAAGGCATTACAACCCTGACGTACGTTTTTCTCATCCGTGCCCTGGCGAGACTCCCACCACAGATGCCTCTTCCTGTTGGCCGAGTTACTCAGTCCGTTTCCACTCTGCTTCTCTTCCTCGCACATATCTTCATCCTTATCGTCCTGAGAAAACAAAGATAGCCAGTTTGGTGTTCGATGTGCTTCTTCAACACTCAAACTGATGTTTTCTACTCCTATCAGCTAAAGCTGGGTGACTTTTTAAAAGGAAACACTGATGAGTTTTATCTAGTGCCACTTTATTTGAAGCATAAGACTGATATTCTGGTAAGAACATAAACAGTTCTTCATAAATGTTTATGTCATGAAGAGTAATTTAGTAAACAATGACACTTTTAATGCAAAGTTGGACAAAAAGTTGATTAAAAGAGCATTAAAAGTCCCTGAATTACACTTCCTGAGACCACTGGTGGCGCCCCTTAGTGGTCAGCGAGGTACTGCATGTAAACAAATGTTAATTTGCTTTGACTTGAGCTCAAAGTGTGATGCTACAGCCAGCTTACCAAACGATTGTGCTTAAAAATAATGATGGAAAACCGGGTCACTAAAAAAAATCCTGAAGATCCCGGCGGAACGTTTCTCAGAATGAGAGAAAAATATAAAAACCAACAATGTTTTTGTCACAAATCCCAACTTTATCACTTGTGACAGATTATTTTAACATTTATTTTTTGCTAAACTTTTAGCAGCAGCAACATATTAATTTTCTGCTTGGTGATGTGTTTATAGCTCAGGACAATAAATAATGCAATGAGGGAATCATAAACCTTCGCATTTAAGAGGATCATGTGTGGCATCACATTCCTGCCAAAAATCCTGAGGAGTCAATAAAGCAAATACAACATTTATTAGCTGATGGAGCCCATGTTGGCTGTATTTCCATTTATTTGCAGGCCCCTGAACGCAGCACAGCATGGCCATAAAAGAAGAAGAATGCAATGTGGATTAAAAGAGTGTTAGAAGAAGAGGAGGAGCTCAAACACAAAGAAAAGATTAAACTCTCAGGATCATATTGTAGCTATGGCAACACAATAATGTAAAAGTAGAGATTATTCTTTGAATTTTTACAAAGTAAACTTGCTAATTTAAATGAATTTACATTTTGAAAAGGAAAGAATCAAATAAATATGCTAATATTCAAACACAATTTCCAGGTGACAGCATTCAGAGGGGTCGAGGAAGCTTATTTAAGGGCCCACAAAGAAATGGAAATGCCGCCTCTCTTGTGCTTAATACACGCCTCATGATTTCTGGCAGGAATGTGATTCCATATTTGTGGGTTAATGAAGCTAACATGATAGTCTCTAAGTATTTAAAAATGTATACATATTCGTTTATTTTCTCCTGTTTAGCTTCTTTGGCTGCTTAAATTTTTCACAGATAACATCTCAAACTAAACACTACTAAGACAAATCTCCCTTGTTTTATCTTTTTCTTTTTGTCAGAGATGAGATCCATCATAATCTGGCACCTCCACCATCGAACACACCTGTCAGTGTGTGATTTAGGCACCAATCATGTTTTATTATTAGCCTCTAATCTAAAGTGTAAGAGTAGGTAAAACTATAAACACACACACACATCACTTTGTGGGCAGATCAATAATGCATACAGGCCTACAGGTTTGAAGGGAAATATTGATCCCTCTATAAAAACACTAATCTATAACTCCATTACAAGATGGAGGAGCGCAGCCTGGAGCTCAGAGGTGGAGGAAGACGTTAAGGTGATCACACAACATGAAGCTTCACGAGTTAGTGAGGTTGAGTGAATTTAGGAAACCAAAGTATTTATTGACTTGTGCAGCTGAGGTTGTTTTGAAATGACTTCCTGACATGATACACTTGTTAAAAAATTTAAAGGTGACCCATTATGTCATTAATTTGTTCCTTCGAAACAGGTTTGGATACATTTATGGGCTCATTACATTTTTGCACAAAGTCATTCTTAAATACTTATATTTCGGTTGCTCAGTTCTGCCTATTAGCTGTTTTAGGGAGTTTTGTCACGTTAAATCCAATTAAGCTGCGGCTGCTGGCCACGCCCCCCTAATTATACAACACGCAACAATACAACCGTCCATCTTAGAAATGCAGAAAAAAAGCACACAGTGATTTCTGGATGGTACGTCAACTACAAAGCATTTAACTTGAACAGCAACATAATACATAAAACCAGCCGACTAAACATGGTGGAATTCCGCTGGGTTGCCAGGTAACAGGGCTGGGCTCGGCTGGGGTTGCTAGGTAACGGCTCAGATCTGTTAATTCCGACTGAATAACTAGGAGGTTTTTGAAACAGCTCGTTTTCCAGAGACTACAAAACATTAACTTATTGTCTGGGAGGGTTTGGCTGCTTTTGGAATCAGATGAGACGCAAAGGAAGTACGAAAACGTGCAAAATGTAAATTTTGCATAATATGCTCCCCTTAAACTTTGTGAGAAAAACATATTTAAATATGATCAGGCCTCTAAGCATAATAAATCCCCTTTTACAAACTGTTACTGTGACATCAACAATGAGAAATCCCTTAATAGCACCATAACATTTGACTATTTGCTAAATTTATGCTCATAACCTTCCATGTAGGTTATAAGCATAACCTATATGCTTGTCAAAATTAGACCAGCAGCGTCTCAGATAACGCATTACACGCACACAGAGCAGACAAGTCCGGCCTGGTCGATCGTCCTGGATGTATCCTAAATGTGCAAGGACGCCCTGCAGCTCATATAAATCAGTTTGGCTGTATTTCAGAACAAAATCTGGAGCTTTTGTAGACAGAATCTGAACCAAAACATCAAAACTACGTCTAAAATAACAGGATTATATTAAGTTGTGTACAATGTTTTTTTTAAGTGCTTCTATCATCAAAGTAAATCACAACAACATAGTAAATCATGTATTGATGATTTTTTTTGTTCAGCTGTATGGAGAATCAATTTAGTTGTTCTTAATTTTATATTTTTACTAAATAAATGCATCTAACAAAAAAAACTTTTATAAAAAATTGAGATATTGTAACAGTAACAACTTTGTCAACATTAGAAATTGTTCTTACCGTTTCAAACATAACATGTTGTGCATTTTCAAATTTTATTCTTGGATCAAACTTTTAATTCATTGACGAATTGTTGGTTAATTTGATAAGCTAATGATGTGCCAAAATGGCCACTTGCTGTCCTGTTTCACATATAAATAATTAAATTAGCTGATTTTTATTATCTTAGTTGTTTCCTGCTTTAAGATGATCAGCTGGGGAGTGGCAGTAAATGAGAATTAGGACAGACTTTGATCGATTGAAACCAGGAAATAGATGATAAGATGCAAGAAAAAGGACTGAAAAGCTGAACATTTTTGTTTCTATTTTGTGTTTATCTGTTCCACATTGACAGGCAAATGCACAAATCTAAACAGAAACCATTAAGCTAAAAGATAGAAAAACATCTAAACCATTTTTCCACACTTGACATTGAAGTATAAAGTCAAATTTTAGGCCAGTTTTGCATAAATTAGGTGCAGAGCGTCTGCTATCCTGCAGGGTTTAGATGCATTACCTCCTAAGAAGGGAATCAAATTCTAGAGGCCCATCCATTCATTAAATCTGACATGTTATACGACATGGGAGGCGCCCATGGGCCAGACTGAAAACATTACAATTTGCCAAACCACAACGGGGCCTCCAGCTCCCAAACTTCAGATCCTATCACCAGGCTGCTCCACTGAAACCTCTGAGAACATGGATGACAGGATTCTCTGGTGAAATGTGGAAAAAAGTTTACGTACCATTCTGATGCACACTCTGCCACTCATTAAAACAATTAGAGGAAAGTTTTACTGAAGCCAAAAGCATCATTTGCCCTTTCAGAAATTGGATTTTGCAGGATTTCACACTCTTCTGTGTTAATTGAGGTGAAAACAAAAAACCGCCTCGTTAAACCAACTTTGAAGAGGTTCAATTTCTAGTTTACTCAGAACAGCTTCAAGAAGGCCTTCATGTCAGGAAAAGACAGTTTTGCCATTTACAATGAAATGCTATGAAGCTAGAAGCTGTAGTCTTGCAGCAATGCATTCTGGGTATAGATGACATTAAAGGTCCACAAGACCTGGCTTTTATTTTGACAGTCCACTTCCACTTTGCATATTAGCTAAATATTTACCTAAAAATCTAAATGTTTGGTTAGCAGGTTATCTAAATATTTAACTTAAGATGCAGGATATTTTGCTTATTAACTAAATATTTAGTTAGTAAGTTAGCTTTTGTTGTTTGTGTTTTGTTTAGGCAGTTAGCATGCTAACTTGCTAACTAAATACTTAAATTGCTTTAAGTATTTAGTAACCAAAAGGATATTTTCTTTAATTGCTAAAGGAAACTAAATATTCCTTTAGCAAACTAAAGTACAGTTAGCGAGCAAACTAAATATTTAGTTTGCACACTAAATATTTATAACAGAAGCTAAATATTTAGTTTGTGAATAAAATACTTGATTTGGAACTTTTATAAATATATGGATAACAGGCTTAGTGACCTTAGTAAAGGTTTTAAAAACCTATAAATATAAAACAATTCCCAGTAAAGATGCTCCATTTTTCCCCCTTACAGGATTATAAACCAGTCCAACTAAAAATACTCCTGCCCTGTCAGTGGCTCACCATGAGTTGGTCGATGGGCTCCTGCAGCCAGAGGCGGATGAGCGTTGCCAGGGTGTAATAGAGGACCAGCAGCATGATGGGATTGACGAAGTGGTACCACTTACGGTCCGGGTGAACAATCAGCTTCCAGGTGTAGGAGCAGTTGGTCTGGACGATGGGAGAGATGCCAAAGACCCTGGAAGAGGAGAAGAAAGTCATGAGTAATTTTATTATGAAGTATCTCTGCTATTACTGGAGTAAAATTTCTGGATTCCTGCACTTTCTGTTGAAGTTTTATATGTTTGTTCCATGTGATTGTGTAATTTTTAAAGATTAAATGATTGATGCTTTGATCAGTCACTCAGTGTGATTTCAGCCAAATACTTTATTTTACTCTTCAGTAATTTTTTGGACAGCTACTTTTCACTTCTACTTTAAGTTGTGCAACTCTTGATAAGAGGTCAATTGATTGCACAATAAATTAAAACGAGCTCAATAATTTCCACTTGTGTGATTTATTGTTTTTTCTTTTTTCTCTCTCTTTTCTACCAAAAACTGGATGATAAAAGTCTTCAGTCTGGTGTTTTGGTCTCAACTAAACCATTTTTTGAAGGACATTTATGTGTACAGAGACTTCATAATTCATTTTATTTGTCATTTTCTTTATTTATTTTGGATATTTAAAAATGTCTTCCAGTTCCAGTGTTAAATATTCATTATAATTTAAAAGTTTATTGAGGTCTGAGAAAGTGTTTTTGCATTATTACCTTTACATTAGTTGAAAATGTAAACAATAATATTATCATTTATCGCAATAACTTGTTGTGTGCTCCTCTCGGCTCTGCTTAGTAATCAAAATGAAAAACAAAGCTTGTTATTCCTATTTGTGCTTTAGGAGAAGTTTGAGCGGTAAGCTATTTTTATTTGATCACTTCATCAGAGGAAACATTCCAGAGACTTTGAAGTTTGGAATCTGAACAATGCGGCGAGGGTAAGAATGTGTTTATTCGTCTGTATCGCTCCTTTCCTGACTGAGTGAACATCCACTCAGGAACTGCACTGACGTACGCCTCACACCAACTCCCCAACCTCGCCGTCTCCCCTGGGACTCTTCATGCCATCTGGAGAGGCGGACCGCCCCGCTCGTCCCAACCCGGGCTCACTTCCTGGACGGTTTCTCCTTTCAGCTCAGGAAGGTCATCTGACTGGGGACTTCCATTGTAAGGCGGGGAGGCAGGAAGTTGGTCCTCTCATCGGTTTCACTCAACGCCAGAGCCACAGCAAGGCCGAGTCGCTGTCAACAAGCACAATTAGGCCGGGCGCTGCCGCGGCCCATTGTCCGAGGAGGGGCTGCGGGTTTTTACAGCCTGAGAGTTTCGCTCTGACGGCCAGGAGGCGAGCAGGGAGGAAACACGGCCGAGAGGAAGGTGTTACTTCTAACACAGCAGAAGGCAGAAATACCTCAGCTTGGTGGAAAGTCAACACATCGGAACATGCTACAGTTCTGGGTTAAAGTTTAAATAACCTCTAGGCCTGACGCGATGAGCAATAAATCAGTTAGTCACACCATAAATTACATCAGAATTACATCTGCATGATTTATTGTTTTTCTCTTCTCTTTTTACCAAAAAGCTGGATGATAAAAGTCTCCAGTCTGATGTTTTGGTCTCAAATTCAGATTTTAATGCCAATTTTATTTACAAAGACTTTATCATTCAATTTATTTGTTGCTTTGTTTATTTTTTTTGTTTGATATTTTAAAATGTATTTCAATTCTAGTGTTAAATGTTAATTTCAATCTTTGTGAATGCATTCTTACATTGTTATGCTATTACCATAAAACTGGTGTTAAAACAACAATATTATCGTTTATCGCGATAACTTTTGGGACAATTTATCTTCCAGGAAAATTTATCACCACGACAGGCCTAATATTCTCATCATCTGCATATTATATCCACGCTTCAATCATGAATATAATGTTAAACTGCAGAGAGATTTTGTTGCCATAAATGATGTTATGGCGCAGTTTCTGCTGGATTCGATCACATAGACATTTCTCACTGTTAAACGTCAACACTGATAACACAAGGAGTTTCTCCTTCAGTAAATGAGGATGTTGTTCATTCAAAGAAAAAACAAACAGCTTATCTGCCATCAACAGAGGGATTTAGGAGGAATCTGTGTTTGCTGGAGGCGTGTTTTAGCTGAATATCGCTGTAAATAGCTTTGATCCTCACACAGCCGCAGCTCTCATATGGGAACGAATTAGATCAATAAAACCTTGGAAAGACACCAAAACAGCTCCAGTGATGCAGGAGATTATCACAAATAAACTGAATGCGTCTCTAGACCATTTAAAGAACACATATATTTAAAGAAGAAAAAAAAAGGATTACTTTTTATTTTAATCGCTATTTTTTGTTGCTTGTTTATATTTTTATCTGTATTTACAGTTTATTGGCCTTTTTTCATGGCGCACGTGTAACAGGGTTTTACATATCGATGTGAAGTTTGTCAAAATTTGTTGATTCATTCTTTAAATTGACTTTATTTTGTCATTTCTCCAGACATTTGTTGGTGTGTTCAGTTCTGTTACGCTGCGCTTGGCGGTTGGTGGTTACCATAGCAACCAGTAACTAGCAAATATTTATTGACATTTAAACAAACCTGGTGAAATAAATATTGCCGCGTCTCCATATTCCACTTTTTATGCCAGGAAAAAGCATCATCTTTAAACCAAACTACTAATTAGCCTCTGACCTGATGTAGTTGTCTTGTGGGAAGATGGACTCCTGGAAAAACTGGAATTGGTAAAGGTAGAGCACCAAGAGGTGTCCGGCGCTGAAGATGGCCATCAGGACGCACATGCAGCTGAAGATGAGGGTGTTGAAGGTCCGGCAGAGAGACCACCAGGTGCACAGGAACAGGAAGATGGAGAAGTAAACAAAAGATGTCAGCGAAGGCAGCATGATCCCTGTAAAAACAAAAAGAAGCAGCAGCTTAGTTCAAGAAAAAACCCCTTATTGAGAGAGCAAAGTTCATAATAGCTCATATTTATGGAACTTATTTCTTAAACGTGACCCATTATTCCTCTTTGAACAGGTCAGGATCAGACTGTGGTCTACAGTTTTTGCACAAAATCATTGTTAGCTAATGAGATTTTAGTTTGTACAGTTCTGCTTATTTTGAACTCCTTTTGGCTGTTTTAGAACCTCCTGTCACTTTATATCTAAATAAGCTGCTCCTGGCCACGCCCCAAACTCAACCTTTACACCCGCACATGAAAATAGCTGCAAACAGATACACAATTATACGACTGTACATCTTTGAAAAGCAGAAGTGGAGCCTCATGCACAACAAGCAAGAAAGCAGCAAGACGTTTCTGGATGATGAGTCAATATCAAAACACTTGTCGTTTCCAGCAGCCATTGTACAGCACACACAGCGCTGGAGCAAATGTGCTGGAGCTCTGCTTGGGTTGCTAGGAAACGAGCTGGGCTTCTGAGGTTGCTAGGTAACAGTCAGTGCCTGCTCATTTGTTACATTCTGGACGTTAATGAAACAACTCATTTTTCCAGACACTACAAAAACAGGAATCTAATCCCAAACAGCGGCCAGTTGTTCTTTTTTTTAAGCAGTTGGACTGTTTTTAGAGACCAAATGAAGAAAACAAAAACATGCAAAATTCACATTTTGCATGTTATATCCTTAAAAAAAAAATTACACAAAGAACATTTGACTATGCAATTTTAAATTGGCTTCTGTCTCTTTAAGAAGCTCTCACTCTTTTTCTGAATTTATACTGCTAAAACACACAGTGAAGGACTAAATAAATGAATTAGGTGAAATATTTTTGACTAATGGGACAGATTAAAAACGCAAGCCACACTTTTCAAATTTGTATTTGAACTTTATAAAACCTTGAAACAATTTCCATTTTCTCTACTGCGTTGATCAGTCACATAACACCAACAAAATACACAGAGGATTGTGGTTAGAATGTGACAAAATGTGTTAAAGTATTAATGTTTGTGCAAAGCGTGTAAAGAAAAAAAGAGCTGTGATAGCACTCTCAGCTCCTCAACAGAACATTGACTCAATTCTGCACTCATGCCTCAAATTAACGACTCTCCGATGACCATTTCACATGTTCTGCCCTGTTTGACGCTTATGGGGCTCGTTTTATAGGACAGAATGTGCTGATTGTGCATCAGCAACATTCGTTTCATGCAACATTTTCCCCAAAATTTTTAATATACAAGTGTCACAAGAGATGTCCCTTATTTTAAAGCATTTATTCATAAACTTTGGTTTGAGTGGGTCAAATATTCATATTGTCATGTTAGAACCAACTTTTCCATTTTCTCTTTATCTTTGCTGCGTTGTTTTATACACTTATTACTGGATTTAGACATAGATCAGCTCATTAATGTATACCGTTTAAATAATTTAAAAGGTAGATTTTTAAATAAGAAAATTTCCTTTTGGAGAAACTTTTATTTAAAAATATAAATTGAGGTTTACATGTATGTAAACTGTCAATTTCAGCTTAATTAATGTGTTCACTCTTAAAATTGGATTTGAATTTTCTTTTTTCTATAACACAGGGACATTTGACTGAAAATACATCCACACAATTTATATATTAATCATATTTACTATAATCAATCAATATTTAGTCTATAAGTGAAATAAAATTGTTTTTAGTGTTATTATTTATTATTAAGCAAATGAACAAACGCTTTGCTTTCAACATTTTTGTTAAAAAGCCATCATCTAATGAAAAGTTTGATATTTCTGATTATTTTCCACCATAAAACTGAAAAGGGGCTGAGACGATTAATCGGATTAATTGATTGTTTAAATAATTGTCAACTTATTTAGTAATAAAGTAATCACTAAATGGATTATACAGACTCAAAACAGGGTGTTTGCTGAAAAAATAACATGTTAAGACAAGTAATTTAGCTGAAAATTAGAAAATATGTGTAAATTCTGCATTTAAGACAAAAATACCTTTGTCTGTTAAAGTGTTTTCCTCAAAACTCCTCCACAGTTTTAGCTTCACCTGCTTCAAATTCACTGAATGGAGGCTTTGTTGGGACATTTTAGGGAATTAAATGTTTCTTTTCTTATTTAAAAAAGGAATCTCTGATGTATAAAAAAGGCTCAAGTGGTTAAATGAAAAATCTGCAGAATGTGCCAATTTTTCTACAGCAGATAATTGATTAATCGTCAGAATAATTGATAGAATAATGGATTATTAAAGTGATTGTCCTAAACTGGAAAGCACCAGCGTTCGGTTGCCAGAGAAGAAGGAGAAAGTTTCACCTGTCATGCCCAGCAGGATGGTGACCACCACTTTCCCTGCTGTGGTGATCAGGTTCCCGATGATCTCCTTCACTTTGGAAGCAACTTCCGCCACCATCCTCAGGATCTTCATCTTAGTGCTCTCTTTGGCTTCCTCTTCCTCCTCCTCTTCCTCCTCCTCCTCCTCATCGTCCTCGTCCTCGTCGTAGAGCTCCTCGTCCTCCTCGGCCTCGTACCCGGCCTCCAGGTCGTCCTCCAGCAGGACGTCGTCATCGTCGTCCAGGCTCGGTTTCTCCCCGTCCTGCTTACAGGTGGAAGACGACAGGTGGAAATCAGAGCTCTCCATGGTGCTGAAAGCTGTTTACCTGCAGGTACGGTGGCGTATCCTGTCGTCTCAGGTTATTTCAGCAGATCTGAGCATAAATCTGTCACACGACACGAGAAATTAATTAATCAATTAGCGATTAATCGCGAAATGGAGTACACAGACCAAAAAAAAGCTTTTTGCTGAATGAACACAGAGCAGTAATTAAGCCGAAATTTTAAAAAAGCTTAATCTGTAAATATGTTCTACCCAAAATCCCTACAGAGGCAGTTTTTATTTGGTTGAGCTCAAATTCTTTAAAAATAAAAAAAAATTAAATATTTTTATATATCAGTTAATCCAGAAATAGTCCATTGATTTGTATTTATTTTTAGGTGCAGTTGCATCTTTTCCAAGAAATAATCGAATGTACTGAATTAAAGAAAATAAAATGGTTATTTTCTCATCTGAAAAGGGGTTTGAATTGTTAATTTGCAGTTTAAATGTATTTCTAATGTTGTACAAGAAAAGGGTTAAATAAAAAACATGTAGAATGAAACAAAATTGTCGATCAATCAAGTTGATTTGTATCGCATATTTCAGCAGCAAGACAAAGTGCTCAAGTTCATGACAGTTAAAATCATCAAGATGTCAAGTGGGGTCTTTAAAATAATAAACATCATAAATGCTGATCGATGTTCCAATATTTATGGTTCAACAGCCGCTCTGAACTGCTGGGTTTTTAGTCTCGATTTAAAGAAACTCAGTGTTTCAGATTTTTAATCTGATTAATTATCAGAACAATCGATAGATTAATCGATGACTAAAATCATTAGTTGCAGCCCTACATAGCAAGCTGCCTTCGAAGAACGTTTTCCTCTGAAACCAGATGTTGGCCCACTTCGTTCTTCCTTGGCTGTGAGCAAATGTGCCCCCAGTTGCCCACAGTCTCGGTAAAAGACAAACATAATAACTCAGCTGTTGAATTCAAAACGTAAAGCAGCAGACAGACACAAGAAACAGGTGGTAAAAATTCAGATTTAGTCAAAACATGAACCACAGAAGCCAGTGGAGATAAACCTTGCTGGTGCTTTTCCCAGCGATAAAGACGGAGAGATGGAGCGATGCCATCCGTGCCAGTCGGAGAACATCGGATCGGGGAAATGTGGACTTAATTAAGCCTGAGTCATAAAGAGCGGTGGTAGAGACTTGCCAGGCGATGATGGGAGGCTGTTTTCCAAGTCATCAACTCTCACACGAAAGTTTATGCTCAAACTCCCGCGAAGCTCGGCGAGACCGGAGCGGGAGAAAGGGACAGCTTTACTGCTGGATCAAAGTAATGATTAAACTCCATCAGTCAGAAAGTTTATGTTGATGTGGATGAAGCCTCAAATGGGGCATCTATTGTTAAGAGACCAGAGGAGCTAAAGTGGAAAACATGAGGGCATCACCTCGTTTCCTGCTGTCAGTAAGTAGAAGAATACAAAGCGTGAAACTCATCGATGTACTAATCTGCAGCTGCAACATGGAAAGCAAAATATTAATGCCATTACACAGATGGATCTCAATGAATTACAATATCATAGAAAAGTTAATTTATTAATGTAATTAAAGAAGCTAATGGCAAATATAATTTGGACTCTTGATAAAAATGGATTAAAAAGCCTTTATCTCTCTGTGATGTTGATGATTATGGCAACGAAAAACCATAAATTTAGTGTTTCAGAAAACTTGGATCAATAACAATGATTTCATATCGATACATTTTATGTTATGACCTGCATCACATGTGTCAAACTCAAGGCCCGAGGGCCACATGAGGCCCACTGTAGGTTTTTATGTGGCCCTCGAGACTCCAAATTACTCAATAAATCCTTCCATTTTTCCACAAATATGCAAAGTTCACAGAGAATAACCAAATCTCCACACTGTTTTCTGATTTTACTGCATAATTTCTCTAAATTGATCAAAGTGAGTTTAAGTGACTGTTGTTATAGTCCATAAATGAAACGGCGAGCAATAAAGTCACATTTAACATCATACATCAGCACAAATATTGTAAAATTAATTACAAAATCAGCAATTTTGATTGCAAAACCCCCCCAAAAAAACACTACAATAATCACAAAATCCCAGAGCAACAGCTATTTATTAATATTTTAACAGTTTAATTGGTTTTATCAATACATTCTGGCACAACCGGCCCTTTAAGAGCATCTTTTTTTATTTTTTTTACAGTATTATAGTCATGAAATCTAGAAGCTATTTGTGTTACGGTGTTTACATCCCAGTTTTACGACCAACAGTTTTGTTTGGAGAGCGCTACCTCAAATCTTTTCATGTTTACAGGAACACGATTTTAATTGCTTAGTCTTCAACTAGGTTTGTAGAAATAAATGTCTACATTTATACACAGATTTCCAGATGGTTTCAGTCTAAGCTAACATCTTTACAAGCTTCAGTTTTATTTCATTGAAGACAGAAGCCAAAAGCAAACTGACTACAAGGCCCTGTTTCTCCTGAAATATTTAATCTATCTCCTGGTTCCGGGATTTTTTTTTATTCTTTTTTTTTTTTAGCACTGTCTGCAGTTTGTAAAAACTTTGTCATTTCAAACATCACTGATAGCTTAAAGACATCCTTAATATTTAAAGGTTTTTTCTGTTTAACAGGGAACAATTATGCAAAATACATTTTTGTGGATGTTTTTGTAGTTAAATTTTAAGTCTGAACTGCTTCTAAAAACAGCATATTCAAAAGAAAAGTTACATAGGGAGGGCACTGCACCGTTACCTAGCAACCCCAGCCATACAACCCGTTACCTAGCAACCCAAGCAAAGTTCCAGACCGTTTGGTCAGTTGGGGGTGGCCAGGAGCAGCCCGATTTGATTTAAAGTGACAGAGCTCCAAAAACAGCTCAAAATAGGTAGAACTGACCAGACTACAATATCACTAGCTAAGAATAATTTTATTAAAAAATTAATAAACAAATATGACAAACATGTTTTGTATCTCCCATAGACCTGTCATAATGATTGAATATTATATATAATATAATAATATAATATATATATAATATATATAAAATATATATAATATATTTTGTTGCACAGTTTACTACTCTGAAGGTGTTGTTCTTTCAGCAAACAGCATTTAGAGTCTTTATATTCTACCAAGCATTAATTTGATTACTAAAATAGTTGACACTTCGTTCAATAGTTGGTTAATCACAATTAATCCAATTAACCGCTTTGGCCCAAAATCATTGTGATGGAGTTCAGAACCTACGTCCCAGTCGAAACCTACTTGTTCCTCTGCGTCAAAGTCTTCGTTGTACTGGCCCATTTCCTCAGGCGGCCTTTTCTGGACCAGAGTGCGACACAGCAGCCAGATGGCGAGTCCGACCAGGAACATGCCGATGTCAGGGATGAACACTCGGATACCGTTTCCCGCGTCTGCGCCAATAACACTGTGGGACAAACAGGAAATGGAGGAAACGCAGTGAGAAAAGCAGAAGCACACTTCCCATGAATCCAAGCACATTCAAAAGTAGAACTGTACTGCAGGACAAAAGCTGGAAAATCCCATAAGCTCATCTTCATGAAGAGCTCGTTAACGTCTTCCTCTAGAAAACCATATGACCCATCAGAAGATGGCTGACAGAAAAGGCTTCCTCAGCTGTAAATCTAGCAAAAGGTGAAACTACAAGCTTCTCAGGATGCTGAAAACAAATTTACTTTGTTGTTTGTGAAGCAAAATCTTGAAAATTGTTTTTAGTTTATTTTTTTTCCCACTTCAAAAATTCTTCTATGTCATCAAGTCCAATTAAAATACACAAAACATGAACTACATGGGATACTTTTGCAAAACATTGTTACTGCTTATGGACAATCGCTTAACGAAGGGCTGGACGATATGGCTGAAAAACATATCAAGATACAAGCATTTCATTTTGGTCAATATCATTAATTATTGATTAGTTTCTTGTTTTATAGATCTGAAATACTGCCAAAATGGCGGCATAAGCTTTCCTAGTCTTAACCCTTAAGCTGCTGCTGTGTAAGTTACTCAACAGGTTGTCGCTAAGTAACCAAGGAGTGAGTGAGTTGCTAGGTAACCAAAGAGTGAGTGAGTTGCTAGGTAACCAAAGAGTGAGTGAGTTGATTGATCCCACCAACTTTGCCATTAGAGGTTGAGCAGCTGAACCTTTTTTCTGCCTACATCTCCCAGAATGCCCTGTGATTCTGGCTGGGAGTTCAGCGAATATGCTCTTCACTGAATATTCTATCAGACACATTTTCTATTGATATTGATCCGGTGTCACATCTATCATGTTACTGATTTATTACCCAGCCCCATCTTGACATTGAACAAATCTGAAAATGGATGTGATGTTCAATGGACTTCCTTAACGTTTCTGTTCAGTGTTGGCTTACGCAGAATGCTAGATCTCTCATGGAAACAAATATAAGTGGAGCAATTATATCTCTCAGAAAACACCACCTGTTTACCCGAAACACGCGGGAAATCTTGAGTTTTCCGCTACGTAATTGTTCTTTTAATACGTGTTGTGCTGAATGCATTAGGTTTTATGTGGAGTACCACCCTGCGTAGTAAAACGGGGCTCGCTGCCTTTAAACTAAATGCAATTTACAAGTGAGTGAAATTCCATAAAACATCAACAACAACAAGAAAACCCATGAGAAAGTTTATTTGGTTGGGTTTTTTTTTTCAACTCAGCTTAGGGAAAAAACATGCTTACTTATTTTAAAAAATATCACATTAGGTGGAACAATCTGCATCAGCAGCAGCTGAAACAAACCAAGATTTCTTAGACAGTTTGAATATTGTGTTGACTTCATCTTCTCCTGTCTGACCAAACATGAAAAGATTTGTTCTGACCAGAGACCAGAGATCTGCAGAACGTTGCTATGACAGCTACCATAATGTCAAGCTCCATATAATCCACGTTGATGCTTTTATGCTGCCAAAGGACACATTTTACAAGGTGTCATGATTGCATGTGCAATTACAGCAAATAAAAACTGTCCTTGAAACGGCTACCAGGGTTTCCGAACCTTTAAAACGCTCTCTTTTTAATCATCTGAACTAATTTCTATTTCAGTTTTACTGCAATCAGATTGCATCCTGTGTTTGGCCACCAAAGGGGTTTTCTTTGCATTTCATGCTGAGCTCCAAGTGTAATTAAACAGTTCCCAATAAAATGTACTGGTAACTCCGGAGCAGCGCAGAGGATTTGGCTGCCGTTATAAAGCAACTGGTCATTTCAAACAAAACCAATCTCACGCCTGGTCTTGAGTGGAAATAAAGCCAGTAAAAGTTGAAAACAAAGTGTTGATCGTCATGATGGAAAATGCAAAGACAGAATAAAAAAACAGTTTGGGCGTTTGGCTGCTGCTGGAGAGTTGAATCCAGTCGAGGACGACTGTTTCCACGCGTTTTATTGTTGAGAAGCTTTGTGCATCCTCACAAGGATGAAAGAGATGGAAACCATCAGAGCCATGCAGCGCTGAGGCGGCAACTTTAATGACTCCCACTTTCCCTCACATATTATGTGTGGGAATTAGAAAAACATCAGCAGCGCTGCTGACAGATTCAAGGAAAAACTACTAGTGTGGAAAGTTCAAAATATGTTGCAACTCAAGCTGCAACTAAATTATTTTAGTGATTGATTATTCTGACGATTAATCGATTAACCGGGTAAAAAAAATTGGCACATTTTGCAGATTCTTCCTTTAAGTACTTCCGATTCTTTTTTATACAATATTAGAAATATATTACTAGAATAATTCAGTTCCTTTTATAGATAAAAAAAAAAAAAACATTTCATTGCCTAAAATGCAACAACATTCATCTTACAAATTTGAAGCTCGTGGAGCTAAAACTTTGCTTCGACACTTTGCAAAGGTGTCATCATCTTAAATGCAATATATATATATATGCAATGCTGTAGCTCCTGACTTTATTGGCGTTTGCTCTGACAGAATGGCTGTTTTACTTAGCGGCGACTTTCATAAACTCAGACGTCAACAGATGTCGATGAATTTGAAAATAAAGCAGCAGGACATATTGGACAACTAAGACAAAAGAACAGAAGTTGTCCATCTTCTTCAGGCTCCTTTACATGTGACTTGAGCAACATTTTTCTCTGAACAGGCGGTTAAAATGCAGCCATTACAGCTGTAAATGTTGTATATGCACTACATATGATCCTTAGCACAAACAGGTAAATGCAGGCAGGAGAAAATGTTTATGGGTCTATTTCCGCCACTTAACTGTAGAGTACACAATCCACCCAGGGCTGATGAGTGCTGGAAAAAGGACGTGGCTGTGTTTTGGACATTCCCGTACTTACAGACCACATTTAATAAGATCACGGGGATGTGCTCAGGCAGAGGCAAACAAAAGCCTTGAAAAATAGACCCTTCAGCTTAGTGTGAGGGCTAACTGGGTTTGGCCTTCATTAAGAATCCACAAAGGGACAGGTTAGGAGGTAGAGAGAAGATTAGCCAGTGTGGCTAAATGCAAAAAGCAGGAGTGAATGTTGTTGAGAGGCTTCTATATATAGGATACTTTGTGTAGCATTTTCCTTAGGAATAGAGTGAGAAAATGGGAAGGGAATGAGTTTTGCGTTACCGGATTTCTTTTATTCAATATGAATAAGGCTGAAACGATTAATCAGATTAATCGTGATTAATTATAATTGAAATAGTTGTCAACTTATTTAGACTCAAAAAAGGCCCTTTGCTGAAAGAGCAACATATTCAAAGCATTAATTAAGTTAAAACTGTACAAAATATGTTTACAGTATGTATACAATTTGCATTTCAAACAAAAACACCTTCAGCTATAAACTTGTTTTAACTTAAACTCCTCCAAATTTACTAGAGGAAAATGCATTTCATTCAACAAAATATCCATTTTTATTTAAAAATAGAACTGAATTATTTTAATCTAATTTTAATATTTAAAAAAAAAAGTTTAAAGAAAAAATGTTCAGATTTTTTTTTATCTGATTAATTCATTAATCATTAGAATAATCAATAGAATAATGGATTACTAAGATAATTGTTAGTTGCAGCCCTAAATAAAATCATTCTGATCTGCAGAGAAGCTGCCAAAGTTTTTACTTTTACCTCTGAAGTCAGATTCAGGCAGCCAAACTGATGCACAGAGAGATATCCCTGAACTTTACCCTCAATTCACAATTGATTTATGTCAGGATAAAATATTATTGCATTTTATTATAGCTGTAGCCTAAGTATAGTTGTACTAAATTCATGTGAAAATCAACATGTGTTTCCATTTCAGGATATTTTCCTGGCAAACAGACTCCATTTATTACTAGGTCCTATAAATTTAAAAATATTTATTTTTAAATTTATCAATTTACAACTGTTTGCAAATCACAATAGCATGTCAGCCAATAATGTAAAATATAATAAACATCCATGTCCAAAACACCCAAATATTGTACAAAAATATCCACAGAATCTCAGCAATAACTTTTTTCTAAAATCCTTCATGATTCTCTTGTTTTAGTAGATCAAATAATCACTTTCTTACCTCTCGAAGCCAATCTGTCGGATGGAGCTCTCCCATGACGAACCTGGAACAAATAATACAAAAACATTTCATATTGAGACATTTTTCTCTGCAAAAAAAACAATTGTACTACCAGATTTTTTCTTTGCAGACAGGCACAAGTGACAGTTTATGATTTGAAATAATAAAAATAAATCGGGAGAATCGGCCTCAAGAGAGTTTTAATGTTTTTGATACCTGACCTCACAATTTATACAATTTCCAATATGAGCAAAGCGTCACAGACATGCAGCACACAAATCTGCAGAAACTGTGTGAAGCAACAATCTGTAGTTTTACACAGCTTGTTGTATCCATGCTGCAAAGAATTAAAGCAGTTAAAAATGGGTCCAACTACCAACTATTGTAGAAATCAATTAATATATTGATTATTCCAATAATTAATCGTTTAATCTGAGGAAAAAATTGGCATATTCTGCAGATTTTTCATTTAACCACTTAAGCATATTTAATACAATATTTGATATATTGCAATAAAAAAATAAAAACAAATAACTAAATTTATTTTTAAAATAAAATGCAACAACGTGTTTTTGTTTAGTAAATCTGAACCTGGTGAAGCTAAAGCTAAGTGAGACTTGAGAAGGTTTGGTTAAAACATGTTTACAGTTTTAATTTTTAATGCAAAATGTTTTCATACATTGTACAGTTGTGGCTTAAATACTGCACTAATTAATAATTTAAATCGCAATTGATTTCTAAATTAGTTGACAATTATTTCAATAATCGATAAATCTCAAATAATTGTTTTAGCTCAATATAAAACATCAGATGTTTTATTTTCACCAAATTGACTTTTTTTGTGTCTTTTGTCCCAGTTAACGATTAATTAATTGCTACATTAGTTGATGATTATTTTTTATTAATCTCCTTTCTTAAAAAAGTGCCATTAATGCAGCATAAACTTAATTTAGTTTCTCTTTGGGATCAATAAAGTAGTTTAGAATTTGTACTGAATCCTTACATTTCTCCAAAGGTTTAAGTTTTTTGGCTCTTTATCTAAATGCATAGGAAACATAACTTCAGTCTGTGACTTGCATTGACGTCCCTGAATGCTTTGTTGGTTCAATGGCCCAATAATTAGGTGCTAAACTTTAGTGAAGTCAGGTTTCAGGTTTACAATGTGCAGCGAGGACTGCTGATGTTAAATATGCTTTAACTGAGATCGCAGACGAAGCACTTCATCTCACTGAGTTTATCTTCTGTTTCACATGAATGGAGGCAAAGCTACTTTTTTAGGTGGGGATTGTTAAGTTAACAACTGCGAAAGAAGTCTTGGCTTTCAGAGGACACAGACAGAAAAAGGTCACTTCGATGGTTCGATAGCTGCAAAGAATTGAAACTATAACGATAAAAGCTTAGCTTGCAGCCTGATGATAAATACACAGAGCAGCAGGACGAAATAATGATTTAAAGTAAAGATTTTCTTGAAAGAGACACGCACTTCTCCTCTTTGAAAACACACTAATGTCTTTGTATTGTAGTGAAGTACTGTTCAACCACAGACACTATATCAGAAGAAATATAGCGTTTTAATGTACCGTACTTCCAGAAATGCCAGAAATTCATTACAGTACCATACCATGTTTCTTGGTCAGGTGGTAATTAGTTGCACCAATATAAATTTCACTGAAGGAGCCTTCAAGCAAGTTGAGTTATGCGACGGCATGCATGGCAAGCCATAGAAAACCACCAGACTAGCAGTTTAGTATCAAACATACTCAAGGAGGATTCAATCCGAGGGTAGTCTGCTTTAACAAAGTTCTAGTTTGTTTGCCTGGAAGGTCCGGTTTGTTTGGGGAGGTGTGAATGCTGCCCAAAAAAGCAAACTCTGATCCGCCTGAAAACCTCGGTCTCAGTTCAGTTGAAGTGAACTCCGATACGGTTCCAATGCATATGTGAACGCCAAGTGGACAGGAGACCGCTCCAAAAACAGGAAGTGGACTACAGAGCAGGGCCTTCTGGGTAAATAATTCAACAAAAACAAACGTGAGAGTCTCATTTTGTTTACATTTTGCAAAGAAGTGTCATGTCTTCTTCAGAGGTTTTCCTGTCATTTCTTTCAAAGGTTCGAGGTGCAGCGCCACCACAGGCGAGGAGGGGAACAGGCTTTTCTAAGAGTTTGATTAATTTGACACACTGCAGTGTAAAGCAAACTACACCAGCTGAATATGTAACAATTGTTGCAACTTTGGTCCTCAATCAAAGTCTAAAATCAGGTGTTAAAACACCATTAATTAATTCCCCTCCCAGCTGCTTGGAAATAGAAAGTTGGTAATAACTGTCTCTCAAGCACAATCACAAGTGTTCCTGGATTCAAAACCACAAAAATTCAGGCGTAAAAGCAAAAAAGGGGGTTTTTATTATCTGTTATTAAAACAAAACAGTAATGACATATATCAGATAAGGCAGAGCGGGTAAAACAGTTCGCAGGCAGGGAGGTGAACAGGTTTCTCAAAGGGTTTGGTTCATTTGACTCAGTGCAGTGTGAAAGTGAATCATTTTAAAGAATCAGCTCGAACAAAAATGTCTCATGATTTCAAATAGTTTTGAAACTCCTTCTATTTTTGCCAAAGCTGCAAACTCCCAGTATGACTGTCATTCAACCAGGAACTATAGTTGTTTAACAAGAGAAGACAGTTCAGTGGGTGGCTGCTAAATGTCTTGTTGTGCAATTTAAAAGGGCAAGAAACATCTGCTTAGGGAGGCGGCCATGACTAATCCCTGACATCGAGCACTTCACCCCGAGTCATACCAAGCTTTTAAAACTTATCTGTCTCGCTCCACACTCATCCTCCCGATGGTACAACCTCTCTGAAGAGGACAGAAAGGCTCATCAGCAATAACCAGCACCGCTTTTACAAAACTAAGATTGACATCATGGAGTCTGGAGACAATATGGAGACATCGACACCATTTCAGAAGGGAAGTTAGGAGCAAGGACTCAAATTACAATGAGCTTCCCAGCTTTTTTTTTTTACAATCTATGTGAGAGAAATATGATAAAATCTCTCTGGATTAAAATTTACAATATATATTTAGAAAGAAAGAACAGATTCAAAACGTAGTTCTCAATCTATTTCAGTGTCTGATTGTATTCACATTTCACAGGAAGAGTAATTTACAGCAGAAAGCTGAACAAAAAGAAACAAAATACAAAACCACAGACACTGTAATCTGCATTTAGTGTAGATCAAATAAGGTATTGTAGAAAAGTAGGTCTGGACGATACGGCTAAAACACGTTATCACAATACAAGCGCTTCATTTCAGTCAATAATTGTAGATTTATTTTTTTGTTTATTCTAAATATCTGAAATCCTGCCAAATTGTTGGTATAACTATTCCTGTTTTATCCGCAGTTTCTCTCTCCAGTGTTAATTTTTACTTTTAAGCCGTTATGGCAGAATTTTAAACTGCTGCTGCGCCAGTTACTCCAAGGGTCGTTGCTAGGTAATCAAAGAATGAGTGAGTTGCTAGGTAACCAACGAATAAGTGAGTTGATTCCACCGGCCTTGCCAAGTTGTCTTTCCTCTGCCTACATTTCCCAGAATGCACTGCAGTTCTGAATCAGAGTTGAGTGAAAACTTTACATATTTGATATTCTATCAAACATATTGATCACATGTATATCGTAATATATTGTTATTGATTTATCGTCTACCTCTAGTTGAAACTTATCTCTAGGATCCATAAAAATTACCTCACATTCTTTCAGAGTAAGTTAGAGACTCTTGAACTTATACGCTTTAAAGAGAATTAATAAGAAAATTAAATGTAATTGAAAGCCAGATCATCCAGGATGAAAATAAGGTCTCTTATGAAGGTCAGGTCACAGTACCCCATTCAAAAGTTCAAATAAAATCCAGAGAAAGCAAGCAAAACCCAGCCTGTTTAAATGAGTCCCAGACCCAAACATCTGCAACACGTAATTTCTCCCTGACAGCACTAAACCTTCAGGTGTGGGAGGAAGCCCCCCATCCTGAGCGTGACTTCATGCTTGAGGAATGCCAGAGGTAAAATGAGGTAGAGACTGATCCATAGCATGACAGGGGAATATTGTGTAAAACGAACTGAGCTCGGCACGGACACTTGTGGAAGAAAGTTTGAGACTTTCAGTCTGTCGAGCAGGGGCCAGCGTTTCGCCCGAGCTGGGCACCAAAAATACCTGTCCTCCAGACTTTATGTCAGCATCATAAAACTCCCTTTGTGCTGCCCAGGCTGTAAACCTCCATGCAGTTTCCTGCACTCTTCTATCTCTGCAGGCCAAACGCCAGTTACTCCCTTTCACACACTATAAAAGTAAAGCATCAATATGTGAGCAGGCCTTAGTTTAAGGTTCATTCAAACCAGCCCTGTTTAGTCCTCTTTATTTGAAAAAGAGTGCATTTGTCTCGAAAGCCCAGTTCGCTTGCGGACGTATGAATCCTCAATCGAACTCTGATGCGGACCACAACAGTGAACTGTCGTCTGTCCAAAAGTGTTGGTCTCTGTTCCGTTTTAAGTGAATTCTGGTGCGGTTCAAATGCATATGAGAACACCAAGTGCTGCTGTTGTAGGATTTCTCTTTGGTAAAAGACCACAAGCCATTTCTCTCGTTTTCACTAGAGTCACGTGTTTGTTTTGCCTGTATTTACCCAGAATGTCCTGTGCTATAGTCCTCTTCCTGCTTTTGGAGCGGTCTCCGGTCTGCTTTACATTCACATACGCATCCGAACCGCACCAGAATTCACTTCAACCAAATTGTGACCAAGGTTTTTAGGCAAATCAGAGTTTGGTTGGTTTTGGTCCACAGAGTTTGATTGAACATTCAAAGTTCCCCAAACAAACCAGGGTTTATAGACAAACTCGTCTGATTAAAGTGGACTAAACAGGTCTGGTGTGAATGAATGTGAAAGACTTGATTTAACCTCCTAAGATGTCACATTTCTGGGAATCAGAAGTATTAGGGACTACAGAGAATTTTGGACAATTGCAGGAAAATGTCTGGAAGTCAGAGAGGTGACAAGTAAGTCAACATGACCTGCAACAAACTCCACCCACCTGGTGCTCCTTCATGTCGAACACAAACAGTTTGTAAACACGGCTCCATCCCTGTCCAGTCAGCGCGCAGGAATGACAGACGGCTGCACAGGAAGCCGGCTACGGCTCATCTGGTGACCATTCCCTGACCTGCCCTAACAGCTGGAGGTGTCAGCTCCCCCAGGAAAGATTTTCTAGTTCATGCTTAGCTCAGCTCAGAGATCTTGAGGTGTTTTTGGCCTCTAAAAACAAAAGGAAGTCCACCAGGTTTTCCAGAGGGAAAATAAGCACTTCACCGAGAAGGAGGACTCCCTGTTTACACTCGGCTGCCAAAAGGAAAAGCGTGTCAGGAGGGCGAAATACCAGATATAGAAATCTGAGATAAGGCATCTAGTCAGAAATAGTACACATAATATCAGACTTCCTTTCTCACTACAAGAAAAACAACCAAACAAAAATAGTTTGGAACGAGCTGCATTTCTGCAACAATGAAAACGATAAAATACAGTTTTAATTAATAGTCATGACTTTCAGATTCAGTCCATCGTAATCCTGATGATTCTGCTTTTCTCACATTTTTCCCCACATGTTTGGAGCATTATGCTCACATGGTGAGGTTCAAGACAAAAAAATGTTTTCTAAAACAGTCGTACAAGTCCAAAGAAAATTTGAAAAAATGCCTTCTGAAAGTCTGGAGGACTTTTTTATTTAAGATCACTTTAAAACGTTACAAGAATGTCTAAATCCTCAGAAGCAAAATAAAAAGTGAAACTCTGGTGATAAAAAACTTTTTCACAGCACTATAAGCTAATAAATAACCTGCCGTAAATAAATATAATAGTCTCTGGATAGACATGTTTCTACTTATTATAAAAGCTTGGTTATAAAATGACAAATATTTATCATTGTATTTAACATTTTCCATTGTAAGAACAACATGTTTGCAATAATTTTACCCTGATTACAAATAAAAAGTCTTCAACTGCAAATGTTACTAAATGTTTTGGCAGCTATGTTCAGGTTCAACTCTGACCTGATTAATACCAGACCTGCAGAAACAAGAAATCGCTTAATGCCGTGGGGTCCAAGCATTGTGTCACCTGGGATAAAATCGTTTTCAGCAAAGGTTTCTGAATAAAACTCTACTTACCATAAAAGCTTGGTTATAAAAAGACAGACACTTTGTGTTGCATTTGACATTTTCCATTTTAAGAAAACTGTGTTGATAATAATTATACTCTGATTAAAGTTAAGCACAGTTGGTGGAATCAACTCTTTGGTTACCCAGCAACTCTCTCACTCTTTTTGGTTACCTAGCAACGACTTGTTGAGTAACTGGCGCAGCAGCAGTTTGAGGTTTTGCCACAATATCTCCATACCGTCTTAAAAATAATAAAAAAAAAACAAAAAAAACAATGACATGTAGTGAAAACTGTTAATAAAACAGGAAAGATTGTGCCACCGGTTTGAGAGCATTAAAGCTAATCAATAATTATCAATACCAGCTGATATGAACTGATTGTATTGTAATGCATTTTTCAGTCCAACCCTAACTGAACACTATATTGAAATGCATTTAAAGCACTACAAACCAATTCCCTCGGTTATAGTCAGTGTTTATGATTTCACAGTAAGTGACAAAAATGAAACAAAATTCTGCCTCATAATTACCCAAAAACATCATGAATATCCTCATAAAATAACTCTGTGCACTGGCAAGACAAAAGTAGAACTCCTTCGTTTTAACACCTGAACATAAATATAAAATATGAGGTCATTAAGTGAATATTGCAAAGTGAGATAAAGTAGACAGAATTTATGATGTGCAAAAACAAAAACGTTTCACTGCCGCTGAGAATCTGGTAATAAAGAGCATATTTAGCCTCTGGGCTCTGAACGGCTGTGTGTGTCTCGACCTGAGGTGATAAGGTTCATTCTGCACTCTGAGCTGGCCGAGATTCAACCGAGCAAAGCGAGCTCCTCTCATTAGAAAGAACAAGTCATTAGAGCACAAGGTCAGGCTCTGTCCCCGTCTAGACACATTCAAATTTTATAGCTTGATACCACGTCTCTTGAGAAGCCCAGAAGCCAGCGATTAACACCTTTCCACCAGTGGATGAGGAGCTTATTCTGCTTGCAGCATTTTTGTTTTTACATCACCGTATGGTTCAAGGGAGTTAATCAAATTCAGGAAAAGGTTGCGAAACACTGCAAGAAAAGGAAGGACTATTTGAAATCCAGGAAACCAGTAACTTAATAATCTGTAAGGTCCAAGAAGAAACTTGTAAATTCCAGAAAGTAACTTTTAAGTTTCAGAAAAACTAATGTTTAAATCAGTGGTGGCCACACTGATCCGCTAACAGAGGAGCTAATTTTTCACTTAGCTCTTTAGTTGTTTTGAAAAACATTTAGCTTCCCATAAATTAATGTGTCCAAATTCATTATAAAGTGTTAATTTAATTGGCTGTGATATAAACAAATGACAAACACATAACTCCAAAACACACAAACAAAAGCAAAAAAAAAAAAAAGAAGAAGCTGCAAACAAGAAATCCTGCAATTACATTAAACAGAAGCAATTTTAGAAAGTAAGTTACTTTTATGTTTTTAAATTAACCTGCATAATACAGAAGCTTCTGTTTAGGTTGTGGTAAATTACACTTTTGTACCAAAAACTACAGAAAGTTGCAGAAGATCAGAAAATATGAAAGAATTCGGCATATTTCTAAAAAATATGAACAGGCTTTTTTTGTTTTTTGGTGTTTTTGCTTCAGGCTGTGAAAAAGCTCCACCTTCAGTTGCAGAGGTCAGAGTTCAAACAGAAACCAGCCAGCAGGATTAATGGGACACACATGTCTTACATGAAGAAACACATGGCAAAGCTGCAGATTTCCACCATTCAGAGACACAAACCACTAATATCTGGAGGCAGTTCAGCCTGAATTAAAGCATCGTCTATACTTTTGCGTTACTCTCGGAAAATGTAAATACCAGACGGATCTGCAGTTTTATCAAACTAAAATGTTTTCTCTCTTTCAGACAGACAAGAGCAACGGAGGGACCTCCACACTGTAAAAACACAAAATCTTACCAAATATTTTTGTCTAGTTTTTAGTGTAAATATTTTAGCACACTTCAATTAAGACAAAACTAAACGAAGAACCTTTCCTTTCAGCAAGTTTTCAGTTGTTTTTAGTCAATAATTTCTTAATGTTGGTGAAATTAGGAAAAAATCTGTCTATTAAAATGAATATTAAGGATTTACTGGCTTAAAACAAGCTCCTATATCTTGCTGGTAGTTTTGTCTTAATTCAAGTGAACTAAGATATTTGCACTTGAAACTAGACCAGAAATACTTGGGTAAGATTTTGTGTTTTTGCAGTGCATCTCTCAGGTCTGTTCTCAGATTATTCGAAGAGCTTCGGTTCTTCTGCACACAACGGCGCTCTGCCTTCAAGCTTCGACCACAAAGGCTGCAGTGTACTCACAGCTGAAGTTGGAGGAGATGGAGTTCCTGGCCAGGAGGCTGTTGACGGTAATCTGATAGATTATGTGCAGAAGCAGGAAGGACATACTGGTGAAGCAGAGGGACTGCAGCAGACGCCCTGTGTGGCCTAAACAGGAGGAAGGAGCACAGTGAGTTCAACACGTTCATGCAAGAATTAAAAAAAATAAAATAAAATGTTCTTGGTATTTCTCCGTTTTTAGACAGCAGTTGTTGAGGAATGCATTAAAAATGTACAGCTGGTTTCTATTGACATAATGTGCTTTACATTGAGACGGCGGCAACTGGGAGGGATTTTACAGATAATCACAAAACATATCCTGGCAAAAAGCTGGCACGACTGAGAGAAACCTAAATAAACATTCTGGTGGACCGCAAGGCCTTTACGTCTCTGATTCATTGTCAGAGAAGCAGAACCGGCTTTTATTCACCACTGATTTGGCTTCTGGTTTTGGTGACTGATGTCAACGCTTGAGGTTTTGTTTTTAAACACCTACACTGTAAAAACGACGTTTGAATAAGCATTTACTGGGTAGTTTCTAATGCAAATACCTTAGTCCGCTTGTACTAACTGTCAAGTAACTTCAGCAAGATTTAAAAGCTTGTTTTAAATCAATAATTTCTTATTAATTAAAAAGTACTAGTTCCACTGGTAGATTATTTCACTTATAACAAAATGGTTCCCTCATGTTATGAGTGATATAATATGGGAACCAGAACTTTTTTAAAAATCAGTATTAATGAATTACTGACTGAAAACAAGCTTCATTTCTTGCTGCTAAGTTACTTAACAAGCATTTTTGTCTAGTTTCTAGTGCAAATATCTTAATGCACTTGAATTGAGTCGAAGCTAACTTGCAAGTAATTTAGAGAAAAATAATTCCTTCATATTGATGGAAAAAGTACCAACTACATAAGACAATTTCTCTTACAAGACATTTTCCCCAAGATGTAAGAGAAATAATCTGCCATCAGAACTTGCATTTTTTATATTAATATTAAACATTTGACTTAAAACAAGGTTTTATATCTTGCTGAAAAGTTACCTGTAAGTTAAGTTTTGTCCTATTTCAAGTGTAACAACATATTTCCACTAGAAACGAGACCAAAAATGCTTGGTAAGATTCTGTATTTCTGTACTGTAAATATGTTGAATGAATTTGTTTCTTCCCTGATTACTGCAGGTAAAGAACCTGGGGGGAGGGAGCCGCCACAGCTGCTCAACACATGGCCGCTTTATGGTGCACCTACAGGTATTTGGGATAATTCCCAAGCAGAGAGCCGTTGAAGCTAAATAAAATGTTCATTTGTGTTAATATTTACTGATAATTCTTAAAAAGTTCCAGGATTCTGTTTGACTTGATGATTTACCCTGATTAGATGATCGGACATTTCTGCTCTCTGCGATCCAGCGGTTAATAACGTGGCACTGTTTTCTTCTCATTAAGTTTACAGCATCCGCATGGCGGAGTTTTACTGTGCAATATCCTGAGTGAATGGAGGCTATACCGCTGAGCACACAGCTTCCAGAAACGCTCCCAACACTACAAGCTTACAGAAACACTTTCCAAAAATCACATTTACAGAGTGCAGATACTGATGGATGGATGGATGGATGGATGGATGTTTGGATGGATGGATGGATGGATGGATGGATGGATGGATGGATGGATGG
>VMRN01000007.1:10079057-10102914 GCA_010277015.1 Poeciliopsis turrubarensis
GGATGGATGGATGGATGGATGGATGGATGGATGGATGGATGGATGGACGGATCCATCCAGTGAAACCAATAAGACCAGTGAAACCAATGAAACCAGTGAAACCAATAAGACCAGTGAAACCAATGAAACCAGTGAAACCAGTGAAACCAATAAGACCAGTGAAACCAATGAAACCAGTGAAACCAATAAGACCAGTGAAACCAGTGAAACCAATAAGACCAGTGAAACCAGTGAAACCAATAAGACCAGTGAAACCAATGAAACCAGTGAAACCAATAAGACCAGTGAAACCAATAAGACCAATGAAACCAATGAAACTAGTGAAACCAATGAAACTAGTGAAACCACTGAAACCAGTGAAACCAATAAGACCAGTGAAACCAGTGAAACCAATAAGACCAGTGAAACCAATGAAACCAGTGAAACCAATAAGACCAGTGAAACCAATAAGACCAGTGAAACCAATGAAACCAGTGAAACCAATGAAACCAATAAGACCAGTGAAACCAATAAGACCAATGAAACCAATGAAACTAGTGAAACCAATGAAACTAGTGAAACCACTGAAACCAGTGAAACCACTGAAACCAAATCTTGTAAATGTGAAATCTGTGAGTCTTGGTTGATTTCTAAATCTGCTCCAGCGCCTCTGGGCTCGTTTCTGCTCCTGTGAAGGCAGCTTGTGTCCGGCGCTCTGGTTTCCCCTCAGAAGACGTTTCATAAGCTTCCTGACAGAAGCCATTGTTCAGATTTGCTCCTTCTCCATCATCACACTGAGAACCATTGACAGCACTCAACCCTAATACAACTCCATAGTCTTCAGGGAAATAAATGGGTTTTTAATGCAATTTGTCTCAAATTAAAAATTCTGTGCCAGGCTTAACAAAATGGAGGAAAAAAGTCCTTTTAAAGTCAGAAAAGTATAACAAACAGGATTTAAAAAGCAAACCTGGGACAATCATAAACACAATAAATCCACAAAAACATAAAATATTTATCAAAATATATACAGGAAACCTTCTCTAGTGAATCAGTCATGTTGGTGTTCATTTAACAAGGCACATGATGTTTCTTAAAACGTTCCCAGTGTGTTAGAGTAATAGTTCACATTTTGTTCCTCTCCAATGAGAATTAAATACCTTGAAGCCAAATAGCACTGTTAAAACTGGAGTTAATATCCAAACAAGTTGTCTCTAAAGCCTCAGAAACCGACACGTCCTGGAGGACAAACTGCACTGTTGTGGCTTCTTAAAGGACAATTTTACATTTAATTAAATATTCATGCCAAACATTTGGTTTAAATTAACCCAACAGACTTGACTGCTGCTCATCCTTTCGGATCGGCAGGCGAAATGAAACAGACCATCAAATTCACTTACATCCCAAAATTATTGAAACGGAGTGGGCTGTGTCTTCATCTCTTACTTTTTTATCATGCTGGTTCCAGCCAAAATATAGGAAAACAAAAACACGAACCAGTAAATTTTGATACTAAGGATTTTAAAGTTAATTAGAAATAACTAGTTAGAAGCAAATTTTTGTGGAAAAATAGGAATAGTTTTACCACACTGTACCTTTGACTCTTATTTGAGAAATATTATTATGAACAATAAACTATTGCTACATCTACTTGTGCAACATTTCCAGACCCTTTACCCACTGCCAGTAACTTCACATAATGAAGAGCGGACAAGTTTTAACCAAAAATGTATGAAACACAGAAATGCGCCTACAATTTATGTTGAAGTGAGACCTCTTGTTGATACACAAGCTTTGTCTTTTAAATGTTATTTTCCATCTTCTGGGCCAGTGGTTTCTTTTTTGTGTGTTTTTATGATGTAAAGCAACTTAGAGCTGCTGTATAGCTGAAATGTGCTCACAATTTATTGATTTGTTTGATTGGTTGGTTGGAAAAATATATACTATATATTATGATTGTCAAACTCGTTTTCTAAGCTGTGAATGATAGTTGAAATTTAAAACAGAAGAAATAAATATTTTTCAGCTTTATTTTTTTATTTATTTATTTTTTTGTGTTTTTTTTGTAGCCCACTTTTATGACCTCAATTTAGTTCCATAGAGATTTTCGACAGAAAAGAAACCCATAATTCCCACGAAAATAAAAGACACAAATAAGCCATGTGAAGCTTCAATACTACAAAAAAACCTTTAATCTGTGGTGATTATAACAAGAGATTATTGTCTTCAAAAACAAATATTTAGCTAAAATCCAGAGTTTATTGTGTTAGGCTGACATCACAGCCGTTTCCAGTCAGAAGTGTGTCCCAGACTGCGATCCTGTTTGCTGTACCTTCCTCACAGCGCCGTCTGTCATCCTGCGGGCCGTTCCTGATGACAGACAGCTGAGCCAGAGACAGATGGGATACAAGTTCGGACCGGCTGAACCCAGTCAGTGTGTCGCGCTTCCCGGCCCTCTGGGTGTTTTACTGCTGCTGTTTTTGTGATCTGGACAGGGCAGGTAGATCACGTCGACAATAAATACATCTAACAAAAATAAAGGGGAAATGTAGTCTTCCTCAGGCTAATCGTGTTGAGTAGAAAACAAAAGATGAAGGATTTTTTGTGTGACATGAGGCGAACCGCAGAGTTTTTATATTAGTTTTCTAACTGTTTTTTTCTGAGTGACTTCTTCTTTGTGGCTTGGCTTTCTACAAAACTGCTTCAGTTTTCAAAATCTATCCTTATTTAAATCTGTCAATAGTTAAAGTTTTTCTATTTTAGTTTTGTAAAAAAACAAAGAAACACCAGTTTATTTGGTTTGGATTTCTGGATCTGATTTAGACCTCATTAAATAAAATTTGTCTGAAAAGCAAAATAAATTGAAAGGCCATTAAAGGAGCAGTTCAGATGTTTTTGTAGTGGGATTTCTGTAGAGAGGATTTTAGGAGTAAATATCGTAATACATCTTCATTTTGATCAAGCAAAGATAGTTTTTTGGATAATAATTAAACTGTATCGTTTAATTTTCCTTTG
Organism: Poeciliopsis turrubarensis; assembly: GCA_010277015.1. Lineage (NCBI taxonomy): Eukaryota > Metazoa > Chordata > Actinopteri > Cyprinodontiformes > Poeciliidae > Poeciliopsis > Poeciliopsis turrubarensis. The sequence goes on from VMRN01000007.1 coordinate 10,082,052, forward strand.
GGAGCAATAAAACATTTTTGAATTGAATTTGAAATTACTACTTAATTCTCCCAATAGTAGAACGTATTCTGGTGATATTATTTTACTGCTTGTTACTAAATAAAAGAGAACTCTTACGCTAATATTCTGGATTTTGAAGTGCAAATAAATCGAAGAAGTTGCAAAACATGCTTGCCAAACAAGATGGCCGCCTGGGGAGTGGTTCTTACGTCTTAATTCCCCCCAGCTGTGGGACAATAAAATTATTTTTTTCTAAGAAGAAAACAAACAAAAAAAAACAAAATTACTATAAACTAACTATATGACTACTGATGTTTATGCTCAGCTGCTCTTGAAGTCAACAGCTATTAGACAGGTGAGCATCCAGCTTTACAAAAAGCCTTTTCTCTTTAACTATTGATGAGGTTGTGAGTGGTCCACTTTCTCTCGTTTCTCTTTACTTCCTGCCTGTTATTTCAGCTGGAGTTGCGGAGACGAACCTCGGACTGGATGCTGCTTCCTCCGCCTCCGCCAACATGGTTTTATGTATTATTAAACACTGCATGCGGTCTCCTCCAGAAACCCGTGTTATTGCTGTGGAGGTCTGGGAGGTGTGCTGTTTAGTATTTTGCGGTGGAGGGCCAGCGGCTGCAATCCCACATTTATCATCTGTGAGGAGAACAGTCACCTCAGTCACTTCTCAAAAACCGCAGAAGTCCATTGTGATTCATACGTCTGCAGCCGATGAATACCTACAGCCCTGAAAGTTTGCTGTAGCAGCTTTAAAGAGCAAAAGGGTTCAGATATAACCTTCACATGGACTGAATTAATTAATTGTGCTCTTTAAACGTACACATTTATTGGATTTGCTAAATAAAACTAAATAGAAGAAGGTGAGAGCCTGAAGTATCCGTTTTTATGAAGCCGACTTCAGATCTTGAACTGACGGATCGAAGCGTTTTATCTGAGATCTGCCTGACAGCGGATCGTTTTTGTTATTACAGATGGACTCGTGCCTAGACTCACCAATATTACATTTCACGGGGCTAAACCGTGTGCCAAATCCAACCTCATCACAGGGAAATTCACGTCTCCTGCAGGAAAGGCCTGGTTCGTGTTACAGAGGACAACGTTCAAACCAAACCTAAACATTTAAAGGGGACCTATTTTGCAAAATTCACATTTTGCAAGTTTTTATGTTTCCATTTTGGATCTCAGCTGCTTCTGAAAAACGACCCGAGCTTTTAAAGTCACCACACATCTGGGTTTTGGCAATAAGTTAATGTTTGTCGAGGAAAATAAGCCACTTGAAAAACCTCCAGATTGTTAAATCTCATTCGAGAGGCGCTGCGCCGTTACCTAGCAACCCCGGTGGAACTCCCCCGTCACCTAGCAACCAAAGCGGAGCAGCAGATAATTTGGATTTAAAGTGACAAAAGGCCCCAAAAAGCTGAAAGAACTGACCATGCTTAAATCTCATTATCCAAGAATGATTTTGTGCAAAAAAAATGCAACTAAAATGTTTTGTTCAAATGAAGTCTGTTTATGTAGCACATTCTAGCAGTTTAAAGAGCTTTACATCATAAAAACACAAAAATAAAAAGTAATAAAAACATCATAGAGTCATCAATTGAGAAACCAGCAACATTTTGTCGACCATCAATCACCAAACACATAAAATATGTTCATCAGTGTCCCAGTGAGCCGTTTTGCAGTTTTCTTGACGTTTATTCCAGATTTGTGATGCATAGAAGCTGAATAGATCTATCCTAACCTGTAACAGGTGACCTTTAAAAACTCGGCCTGAAGCAGAAATGAAAAGCCGATCTCACCTTGCATTGTTGTGCTTGTCGGCTCGGGGAAGAGCGGAAGAAGCAGGAGATAGATGAGGTAGACGAGGGACAGGACATTGTACCTGAAGAGGCAAGCTGCAAAACAAATGCAGAAAATTTGATCAGAATAAGGAAAAGTTGGCTGTGGTAATAAAACAACAGAACCTTTGAGTGGACCACTCCAAACACACACAAGGCTATTTATCTCATCACATGAAAAATGACAAGAAGCCACAATATTCAGGACCTTATGTTTGCTTTTGAAGCTAAATTATCTCCTGGAGGTGCATTTGCATCTTTCTGATCTCTAAAAAATTGGGTTTGTATGTAGGCCTGTCGCAATAAACAATAAATCAATTAATCGCACGATAAATTAAAACTATTGACCTCATTTTAATCATCGGCTTTAACGTTTCTTACGGCCTTTTTCTCTTTCTATTGATGACGGTGAATGAAAAAAGGTTAAACTCCGTTGCTCTCCACTGACCCTCCCCTCCTCATTTCCTTAGTGTGATGCCCAGCACACTACAAGATCTAAGATCTGTCTGATGACTGTCGGCCCAAACCTGAGAGGCCATAGACTAGCCACAGAAATCCTAGGTATAACTGTTCAATCGGTTTGATCGGTTCGGATATGCTGGTCTTCTATACAGACTTCTTAATCTGCACTGTTTGGGTTGAATGCAGTATTTATTTCCACTTTGGCTTTTATGTTTAGTTTTTATTCAAGACCAGTTTTTTTGTTGATGGAGACAGAAAATCCATTTTATTTTTTTCTTTTTGGTCGTTTTGTGTATCAGTCCCAGTGTTAAATGTTCTTTTGAAAATAAAGTGCATCTATCTTTGGCAGGAAATCGCATGCATTATAACGTAATTTCCATTAAATCAGTTTAAAAAGGTCTTCAAACAATATTATCGTTTATCGCAATAATTTTTGTGACAATTAATCGCTCAGCATCGTGACAGGCCTATATGTATGACATGAATATTTTAAATTAAAGGAATCTGACACAGTTCAATTAACCAGCAAAATGTTGATTATTGTCAACACAACTACAAACCCGTCCATGTTTTACTCTGCACAGTTACTGCATGTTTCTATGGATATATTTGAAGTCACCAGGTTTTATTTGTAGCATTCTGTAAAAGTGCTTCTATGAACAAAATTTGCACTAGTTTTATGTCTTTATTGTTGCTGACTTTATTGAACTTTACAGTGCTGTACTGAAGCCTTGTTCCCTCTTCTAAACAAATAAATGATCTTAGATTTTGTCTTAATCACCCTATTTGAGAGAAAGTTACGCTTTTACATATTTCCTCCCACTTCCTCCCACCACTCAGAAAAATCTCTCCAGAATAGCAATTTTACATATCATCATCATATTTAAATATTTCTGACTTCATTTTCACAACCTGCATTAAAACAAAGAAAAACAAACCAGACAAGTGAAAAAATGGCACATTTCATAAGTTCAGACGTAAATTCAGAGAGAATGGTTTCGATATGAAGAATCTATTTTCTGATATTCAAATTAATTTGGTTGCAAAGATTAAACTTAAAAACAAAAAAAATTGAGAAATCAGTAAGGAGGCGAAACGTCTCAGCTGGGTTGAGGTTTATTATCATATATATTTTGTGGTTTTTTTGTAAATATTAAAGGTGTAACATTACACAAAATCACTGTTTGGTATGATTTCTGTAAGCTTCTAAGATAAATAGACACTTTTATAAACTATTTTTTAAATTCTGAAATTAAATTTATTTTATTAGGTACTAAAATGTAATAAAGTGGTAAGTCCAGAACTGAGATCTGGTTGGATGTTTTTCAGTAAATTAAAGTTTAAGCAGTCATAAATATATTGCGCAACAACACATGGAAACAGTCAATGTTAGTGTTGAGATATTTTAAATAAAACTGCATATATTTGTGAAGAAGAACTTATGAATTACTTTGTTGTTGTTTTGACGTTTCGACAGCCGAATGCCCCAGTTGCACCTGAATGCAGCATGCTTCTGGCAGCACAAAACGCTGTCAAAACAGGAAGAACAAAATCCTGCTGCTGAAACCAGGAGAGTTTAAGAACTGGTAAAGTATTTGTGTGTAGAAATGTTTAGCATACATCCAAAACGAGCGTTTGAGTTGGAAATATCGAGAGAACTTAGCCCAATAAAAGCAATAAATGTATCACATAAACTCAACAAAACTGACTGGCAAGACTGAGGCAGCCGTTTGTTTTCAATAAAAAAAAGAAATTGTGGTATCAATAAAAGATTCAAATTGACCTAATTATTGTTTGATCTGTCGTTGCCTGAGCCTGTGGCCCCATCTGGGCCGATTATTCTCCCAGAAGGAAAACAAAAACAAGCCAACCACAATCAGCAACTCATCTAAAACCTTGTATTTGTGTTTATGCAGGGGGAAAAAACTGCATTCATGAGTTTCAAAATCAACAAAAGAAGCACCAGGATTATGTTTTACAGATGTGTAAGTATGAGTTATTTTATGAAATGGCTTCCACAAGGCAAATATTTAAAGGCAGGAGTGAATTCAGGAGTGTGTTGTTGAGTTTCAGGCAGGATAAGGAACATTTGAGTGAAAATGTCACTGGATTCACAGATATACGAATGCAAAACTCTTTAGGAGAAAAAAATAGGTATTTTTCAAGATTAAGGTTTAATATTTACTAAATGGATTTAAGTACACATTTGTAACTTAGATATAAATTGTTGTGCATATCAATGTGTCAAACATTTGTGACCAAAGAGTCATGTAAGGAGAAAATGTCAAAGCATGTATGAAAACGAAGAAATTTGCAAATAAAAACTTTTAAATTTAACATCAACCTTCAGTTGTACTGGCTGAGATTTTACAGTTTTACATTTATTTGCGCACCCATTTTCTACACCGGATCAATGAGACAGTGGGTTGTAAAAGGTCAAAGCAGTGAAAGGTCAAAACACACACACACACGAGCCTACAGGAACTAAAAACCACCAATTAAGGCTTAACGAGGCTTTTTGTATGCAGGAGTTTCCGGAAAAGCAAAAGATTTGAATCAATTACCCATTTCCATTAAAAAATATGAATACTTTGTCTTTTATCCGCACATTTTTCAAAACGTGGAGCTGTTTTTTGTTAACTCACATAGTGATACATAGTGCTGCAAATATAATGATATTTAAATTAGCGAGTAAAGGTTGTTGGCATTCAGTTGGATTTTGGATGCGCTTCGGTTCATCCATCATACAGTTTGCAGCAGAAACACACAAAAATGACCAAGTAAATTATCTAACAGCTAAACATTCTGTACTGTAAAATAATTGGCTAAAAAAGGAAAAGGAATTATATTTAAGTAATTATACATCATCTTTGTTTGATCATTCTGTGGAGGGAAAACATAAAATCACTCTGCACTTTGTTTTTCTAAACTAATCAGTTTGCAAATATGCAAATTGGCCTAGTCAAAGAAAGTGTAGAACACGTCAGCTGAGTCTACAATTTGGAGCGAAACCAAACGGGAAGCATCCTGGTGGACAAAGAAAGACGTCAAAGTGTTAGAATAAAAAAAACTCAGAGCAATGTTTGAGGAAAATAATAATAAAAAGGCACAACAAAGATGAACGGGTAGAAACAGGAGCCAAAATGTAAGAAATAAACTGAAACAAACGTGATTTAGGTTCAGAAATACTAAAACACCTACACAGAAAAACATCAGGGCTGAAGTGACTGAAGAGAAGCAGCCATATGTTTGGGGCGACTGGATGAAAAAGGAAATGTGGTTTAAATATTTATTGGCCAAGGAGATGATCTAAGAAAGCTTGTTTTGGTTCACTCAATGAAACAAGGTAGGAAAATAAATCCCTGGCCATTAAAGCAACACGTCGGGAAAGCGAGGTGGAGTCAGTGGCCACTGCAGCCAGTTTAACTCAATTATTTTTATTTATGTAGCTTCAGGTCATAACAACCATCGTCCTTAAGAAACAAAGTGAAACTATGACGTGATTTGTTGCAGACTCGTTTGCGTAGCTCAACTTGTGCAGGTGTTTAATTCCCAAAGCAAAAGCAAGCGATTGCTTCATGGAGGCGTGGATTTTACCCAGTCGCTAAGGTTTCCTGTTACGCCGCTGTTATTGCTAAAGCTACAGGCAGCCTACGATTCCAAAACGATGCAGAAAACCAAAGACGTCGTTCACAACTTCTCCTTCTATTCGCCGACTGAAATTCTACCTGATGCGGTTCAAGTACATGGGAGAAATCCCAGAGTGCGGAGATGAGAATCGAGCAACATTAAGGATTACTTTTGCAATACAAGTTTTTTTTAAAGATCAATTTGTGGGGCAAAAATACATTTAATTTATAATTTTGTTCTTTTTTTTTATAGATGGGAGTAAAGTTACCGTCAAGTTGAGAGCAATCAGGTGGTAAGATCAAATGCAGTTGGATTAGAAATTTACTTTGTTTAGGAAAACTACATATAATTAAATAAATTCATCTCCATTTTGAGCATTTATACACAAAAACATGTTCACACTATTAATAAGATACAAAACATCAGAAGTGATCATAATTAGTTTCAGTCTTCGTCCTTCAGCCATTTGGAAAATAAACAGGATTTGACATTTCAGGTCAGAATTCCAACTTTATGAATATTTTAGTTTTCAAATCTGAGCACACTTGGAATAAGACTAAACTAACTTGCAAGGAGCTTTTCAAGAGGATATAGAACCATGTTTTAGATTAATAAATGCTTAAGATTGATTTTAAAAGGTACTACATCCACTGGCAGATCATTTAAATTACAGCAAGGAAAAATGTCTTGTTGTGGTGAAATAGTCTGCCAGTGGCTCTAGTACTTTTACAGCAATATTAAGAAATTATTTATTTAAAACAGGCTCATATATCTTGCTGAAAAGCTACTTGTAAGTTATTTTAAATGATATTTCTACTAGAAACTAAACCAAAATTATTTGGTAAGATTTTGAGTTTTTCCAATGCAGATTATTTTTTCTTCAACTCAAAGGCGACTTTCTATAGAGGTTGCTTCAAAAATTTACTTTCTGGTCACTTATTTTATGATTACATCCATAAAATGGGAAAATTGTTTTGTTACAAGTGAAATAGTACTTTTCACTTCAATATTAATTAATTATTGACTTTAAAAAAAAAGCTCCTATATCTTTACTTTTAAGTTAGTTTTGTCTTATTTCAAGATATTTGCCTTAGAAACTACACCGAAAATACTTGGTAAGATTTTGTGTTTTTGCAGTGCAACATTTTCGATTCCAAATTTATGCCTGAAAATTTTTATCAATTCCCATAAAATCCCATTTTTGAGTCAAACGCTTAGCGAGACAAAGAAGATTATTTCCTCTCCAAGCGATTCAATTAATAGCGACATAAAACAGTGTGAAGATTAAACGGTTTATGGTGTCGCCGCGCTGCGCCGACTTCTAAAACAAAAACAAATCATCCATGAAGGCAAATGTTGCATGTTGGCTCTGGATTAAATTAGGACCCTCTGCACATTACACTGTACAAACAGAGGCATGAAGGATGTCTTTTAATCTCTGTGATGAAAGTTAAAACACCTTAGAGCAAACATGGCTTCTAAAACGCATTAATTGATGTATTGATCCTCAATCCACCTCATTTCCTGGGTCCAGCTCCCATCTGTGCTGACTGCAGGTTTTTACCGGTTAAACAGCTCACATCTCCTCATTGAGTGTCAATTAACACTTGCAGAATCTACCACACCACAAACATATTTCTTCTTTCTTCTCCCTGAATGACTCAAGCTGCGCACTGGCACAAAATCATGGTTTCAATTACAGGTTAGACCTCAAAGCAAGCAGAAAATATGGCATAAACAGCGACAAGCCTTTGAACATTTTTTAGGTCAGGCAGCGAGGAAGGCAGCACACAGCGACTCTGTGTAGCATGTGGACACTCAGGCTGACCTCCTGAAATTCGACTTTGCCGTTATATCAACAAGCTCGGAGTTTACAACCGAGTCGGCCGCACGAGTTATCGTCGAAGTCGAGCCGAACTACTGAAAAATTACACTTAACTGCTGAAAATGGTGCTTTTATTTATCTTTGCGCAGTCAATGGAGCCATTCATTGACATTTGACTTGGCTCCGGCTTTTCCCTTGGTGCCGAACTAAGTGCACCTCCTGCTTTTCTCCACGCTCAGATACAAGCCGAAGGAAAACTAACAAAAGTTTGATAAATGGCAGGAGGAGGGGTGCAATGTTTTTGCAAGACGCAAACATCTGCAGATTATCTCCGAGATCGGTTTCAGCTGCGCAAGACGGCATGATATGCCAAACAGAGAAACCACTTAATGATTATTGTTTATCAGATTCCTTTTGTATCTTTTTAGAGGCAGGAAGTCGAGATTTTCTAGCTGGAATGCTGGAAGAGGGAGTGAAACACTTTTTCCTTCTGTCCTCCACCCTGCACGTTTTTAATAAATGTGGTATTAAACACAACGTCATTGCTGCCCATCTGCTTGTAGTTACAAATCTAAAGATGTTTGCATCCATTCTGTTTATTGTTTCTGATGGTAGGACTGTATTTAAAGGCCTTGCAGACACTTGACCGCAGTCTTCCTGACCATTTGGCCGTTCGCGCTATGACTCAACATCTGAGGATTTTTACACCGAGTATGAAAATAAACCATCGTTTCTTTCAGACATCAGATTACAGGAAAAAAAATTCCCATTCAATTCTGAATTTTGTCCTCTGGAGCTGAAGCTATTCTTACTGAAACACGAAACCTAAACACATAAAAATCCAAAGTAAAGTTGCATTTAGAGTCGGGATCAAGTGTTGTTATGAGAAGAAGCCTACATACGTGAAAAAAAGAGCACACAAGGTTGGAAGTGAGGCGATCCGGTGCCAGAACGAACCGGGTACGGGGGAGATAACGCAGGAATCTACAAGCAATAAAGAGCATTCCACACCAAATGCTTCATCCGCACAGAGTGACTTTCCTTAAAGCCAAGTTCAGAGAGTTTGGTCCAATCCAACACCAGAATTTATTTTTTAACGTGAGAAAAAGAAACAAAAGAAGAAAAACATCTAACATTTGGTGTCAAGAAAGAAAAAGATGACAAGAGGAAGAAAGGAACGAATGAGATAAGAAAGGGAGGCAGGACACAAGGAAAGAAGAAAGTAAATAAGGAAGGGCATACAGTGGAGAGGTTAGGAAAGGACAATAAATCAATACACATCACAACAGAAAGATGATCAATATAAAGTAACAATGCAGATAGAATATTAGGCCATATCTTCACAGAATTCTGATCCAGACCCGCATTGCATTCTGGGGGAATTAACCGACTCTTTCTGTGGTTACCTAGCAACTCACTCATTCTTTGGTTGCCTAGCAACGACATGTTGACTAACTGCCAGCAGCAGCAGTTTAAGTTTTTTGCCATTGCGCCTCAGTATTTCACACATTTAAATAATAATAATAATAAAAAAAAATTATCAAAAATGATCAATATCGACTGATTTGGACCTACTTTATTGGCATTCAATTGTACACTAAAAATGTACATATTGTGCAAAGTTTTATTGCAACACTCCAATAACGATAATAAAATTAATAAGCATTAATAAAAAATATCAATACAAATATGTAAAATGAAAAAAGTCTAGTCATCTTATGGCAATAACCTAATTATTGTTATGAACTAACACAAAACGCTTATAAGTTTTTCAGCCCTAAATGAAGGTGACACACAAGGAGGTAAGGAACTAAAGTAAGGAAAGAAGGAAAGTAGGTCAAACCGATGTGAATGAAGTCTGGAAATATAAATATTTTCACACTCTTATTCTGGTTTTCCCACAATAATCCAGACCTGGAACCAAATGCTGGCCTTTTCCAGACATTTCCATACAGCTTATTACATCAAAATATAAATCATTTGGAAAAACCTACTATTTACAAAGTTCAAAATTTACAGTAAGCAACAAAATATCGCATGATGAAAACATAATCTGTGCCTTGCTGGAAATACAATAATGATTAAATTAATTCTGTGTGAATGCTCTCATTAAAGATGTTTCAGAAAACTTAAATACAAACTTCTTCTTCTCAAGCACCTTTTCTTCTGTTTAATGAATCCCACTTCATCTCCATCCCTGCTTTCTCCATCCTCTTTATCCGCCTTGTTGCGTTTTCTCCTGAACGTTTGAAGGCCCGTCCCGCCTCAGATGAGACGTTTGGGAAAGCGAACGCTCACAATTACGCTCTGCACTCCCGAACTCTGCCGGTAAACACATAAACAGCGGCCTGTTTGATCGGGAAAACTGTAATTGTGAGACGGCGTGTGTGTTGGCAGAGGCGATTGTGTACACAACAGCGGCGCAGTTTCAATAGAGGTGCTGTCAGACAGGCGACACGAATCACCGACTCTGTAACGTCAGCAGACGGCTCAGTCACTAGCGGCTGAAAAGCAGCAGTTTGCGACATACGCTGCACACATCAACGTATACAGAGACAGTAATGAAGGTGTCTGAAGCCACGTAACAGCTGCTGGAGTTTTCTTTTGTTTGTTTATGTAGCGCAGAAAGGAGAATAAATCATTTTGACAACATAGTTCACTGCAAAAACACAAAAAGTATTTTTGCTCTAGCTGAGAGCTTAAATGATTAATCGCGATTAATCGATTTTTGAAATAATCGTTTGCTAATTTTGTAATCGATTAACTGCTACAGACTCAAAAAACGCGAAAAAAAAAAAAAACAGCATATCCAGAGCAGTAAGCAGTAAGAATGCCAAAACGGTACAATATATATGAATTATCTACTGTATAAAAACATGTTTTACCCTAAGCTCCTACAGTGGGATGGATTTAGCTTCACCCGTTTCAAGCATCCAAAAGGAATGCTATGCTTTTGCATTTTAGGCAATAAAATGATTATTTTCTTTGTAAATAAATATTTTAATGTGTTTCTAATCATGTATAAAAAGGTTTGAGTAATTAAACAAAAAATCTGTAGAATGAGCCAATTTATTATCTGATTAATCGTCAGAATATTTTACTGAAAAATTGGTTACTAAAATAATCATCAGGAGCAGTTTTGTCTTGAAATAAGAAGTAACTTTTCAGGAAGCAGCTAATTTTAAGCCGATAATTCCTTAATATTGATGAAGAAGTATCAGTTCCACTGGCAGATTATTTCACTTGTGACGTGGGAAAAATGTTTTGCTGTAAGTGAAATAATCTGCCAGTGGAACTAGTATTTTTTCAAATTATTATTAAGGCGTTATTGGCTTATACAAAGTTTCTTGCGAGTTAGTTTTATTGCAAGTGTACCATGAACTTCACCAAAAACAATTGGTAAGGTTTTGTGTTTGCAAAAGCTTTCATTTCAATCCTAATGTGCTTCTTTTTCGAGCTCCTTCATGACATTTCCATCATCCTGTCGGTGGCCGGCTCACAGCTGCACAGCATGACAAGACCTCATTGGCACTTTGAAGAGCAAAAAACATAAAATATTAAAGGTATGTTTACGATAAAAGGGAAAGGCAATTCTTCTCTCCCTAACAACCGCATTATTAATTCATACTGTTAAAACGACTTTCCACGAATTAATGGAGACAACGCATGGACCCACAATTGCTTTTGGAAATAAAGGGCACGTCAGCCTGTCAAACGATGCATTACGGTTCCACTGAGTGGGTCTTATCTATAGAAAGCATGCTGTTAGCTGTAAAAGTGCGGCGCACAGACACCGCGCTGGAACCTCAGTGGCAGTTCGGCGCTAATCATTCCTCACTTGCGGCCGACCGCAGGATTACAGCAGTAAGTAAACTGCATTCAAGTTTATTCAGAAGCTACCGTACCGACCGCTTGGCACCCGCAGAAAACGTGTAATATTTTCTTTTACTGCAGTGGCAAAATCACGTATTTAACATTTAAAACTTCAAATTCAAGCCCGTTTGTGAAAGACATCTAATAAAGCCAAGCATGCCAGAACAAACAATTAGTTGCTTAACAAATGAAAGCCTTGAAATGATGACCTTCAGAAATGTGATTTCTGAAGGTCATTTACTTTATGGTTTCAATAGTAATTGTTTATTTTGTCTTCCAGTGTTAAGTGTTCTTTACAAATTTAGAGTTTATTGAAATATAAAAGAGTGAACTTGTGTTAATTTGACATTATTAATATAATGCTTGAAAATGGTCTCAAAACAACAATATCATTGTTTATGGCAAAAATTTTGTGGCAATTTATAGTCCAGCAAAATTTGCTTTAGGGTAGTAGGCCTGACGCGATAAACAAGAAATCAATTAATCGCACGATAAATTAAAACTATCTACCTCATTTTAATCATCGGATTTAACGTTTCTTAAGGCTTTTTTCTCTTTCTATCGATGATGCTGAATGAAAAAAGGTTCAACTCCGTTGCTCTCCACTGACCCTCCCCTCCTCATTTCCTTACTGTGATGCCCAGCGCGCACTACAAGGTTTAAGATCTGTCTGCCGATTGTCAGCCCAAACCTGAGAGGCCATAGACTAGCCACAGAAATCGTAGGTATAACGGTTCAATCGTTTTGATCGTGCCTTGTGGTGTCCAACAAAATAATGGCTACAAGTCCAGTTAACTTATTCTAAAACCAGGCATGAATCAATGCTCTACTACAATCTACTTGCAATGCATGTGGCTAGTGTCAGTCCTGACTGAACGAATATCAATATTACCCTTTTTATGTCACGTTAACGAAGAACAGCTGAAAAGTTACCAGATTTATCAACTGCGGTAGCAGTTTCGTTCCAACTCCTCCCCTTGTCATTTCTAGATTTTTTTGAATGAAATGTTGAATAAACATTCATGTTGTTTCTACATATCATCTCTAATGTCCGCTGGACTTCGGGTTGTGCCGTGTCAGCTGTTTGGGATTCCCCTCCGTAATTTCCCCTCAGAAAGCACGGAGGGGAATCCGCGCTTTCTGATTGGCTACCTGTCACATTCACCAGGCTGCGTTAACAGTATCGATTTAGATCAGCGCAGCCACAACGATCTACCGTAACACACCACACACTACAGGATGATCGGTTACAAAATCACAAGCAACAATCTTAGAGCGGTCAACGTTCTCAGATTGTCTATTTTGTTTATCAGTTCCAGTGTTAAATGTTCTTTTGAAAATAAAGTGCATCTATCTTTGGCAGGAAATCGCATGCATTATCACATCATTTCCATTAAATCAGTTTGAAATGGTCTTCAAACAATATTATCGTTTATCACAATAATTTTTGAGACAATTAATTGCTCAGCAAAATTTGTTATTGTGACAGGCCTAATGACAAGTCTAGTTTTAACTAGTATGGCAATGTCAGCGTCAAATTTATTTACATCGAAGTTGATATCAAACATGTTGCCCTGAAATGCTGCACAGCAATAATTATAAAAGTGACTGCATTAGAAGACATCAAATCTATTGAACAAACATTAAAAAATTTGAAAATATGTCATAATTTCATGACTTTCCAAAAACCTTTCCAGTTCAAGAAATTGACACTATTTAATTTCTTGAATTTTCTGTCATTCAAGAGAATTCTTACTGGAAATCAGGAGAATTATGGACAATTTTGAGCATCCTCTTTATGAAACTGCTTTACAGCAACACTGTTAACAGCTAGAGGCTTCTACAGAGCCGCTGTAATACAGACTGCTACTGGAGAGCCTTCCTGCCAGCAGCCATCTGAATATGAGTTACAGCAACGTTTAGTTTCCCTTTGAGGTTAATGGGGTATTTTTTAACTGAAACCTGTCCAAGTCTGGGTTTGGTTCACAACTGGGCACATTATGATCAGAAAATGTATAATTTGACATTTTATCATCGCAGGCTGTGGTTAAGTTAAGGGTAAAATTAGGGTTCGGCATCAGGTTTGGGTTTGGCTTGCAGTTTTTCCTCAGTCGCTCTGGTGCATTTCTCAAAACAACTTGTTCAATCTCCAAACACACAGCTGAGAATGGAGCCGAAAGATAATAATGTCCATAAATGCTCAAAGAACAAACAAAATCAACCTTCCTTCATGTCCGTCTCAGTCCTATCCAAACACTTCATGGTCATCTTCTGAACAGGGCAACGATATGAGGGCTTTAATCAGTCGATATCAACAATTATTGATACGTTTTTTTTTTTGTTTTAAATATCTGAAATGTTGCCGTGACCTTGACTCAGTTTTTCACTCCATGCTGTGTTTTATTTTTAAGGTACAGTGGAGAAACTTTAAACTGCTGCTGTGTCAGTGACTCAACATGGAGTTGCTAGGTAACCAAAGAGTGAGTGAGTTGCTAGGTAACCAAAGAGTGAGTGAGTTGCTAGGTAACCAAAGAGTGAGTGAGTCAGTTGATGCAACCAACCCTGCTTAGTTAGCCATGAACGGTTGAGCATCGAAAGCTTTTCCTCTGCCTAGATCTCCCAGAATCCTGTGCTGTTCAGTGATATTATTGATTATTCTATCAGATGTATTAACTTTAATATTGATCACTATCACCATATATTTTGTTACTGATTTATTGCCCAGCCGTTCCTCTGAATGGCTGTCTTTATTTAGTTTTTCACCACCTTTGCAAAACGCAGACATTTTTGTACAGACGTCTTTTCACCTTTCACTTAATTACCACATGCTCACTTTTAGACAAAAGATTAAGGTGTCTTTACATCTTTTTACAAGCACAAACCTGGCAACCTTCCAGGAGTTTTACACATCTGTAGAAACAATTTTGTTGTCTCTGTATAAACTGTAAATCCTTGTTTGAACAACTACAAGCCAGGAAAATAAAAAAGCAACCACAGTGAATCATCGTCCACGTCCTGCATAGCAAAGGAGTGAATCAGGCAGAAAGCTTCAATACCAGCAACAGTAACAAACTTATTAGATAATAAAGCAGACTCCTGTACAGTAAACCAGGGGAATGTGAAACAGCAGTGAAAACACTGTCAGTGTCTTGTAAATGTTAATTAATAACAGAAACACTGTCAGCTGCTTAATTACTAACAACAGCAATGAGAAGCTAACCAACAAAACCACTTTGACAAATTGCAGAAATCACTTTGGATTTTAGAACAGCAGAATAAGTCAGCAGCATCTGACAACTGTCATTAACTTTGTGCAAAACCTATTAAGACAAAACAATATAGTGAGATTTTAGCCTGAGGCGGTTCGAGCCGCGTTCTGTAGGATTGTGCAACCATCTACGCTCAGATACATGTTTGTCTTTCTTCCAGGTGAAGGTTGAAGTGAGTGTCTGCATGCTGGGTTTTGTGGCTGCACAGTCTGTTTCGGCGGGGGGCGATTATGAGAGATGACCCTCCAGCTTCCTGAGGTCAAACTAAAAGAAACACTCTTAAAAACTGAACTAACTGCACTTATATATCCAGAGTGACCCACAGTTTCTCTAGATCTTGTTGAGACATTAGTCCTCTAATCCAGGAGATGTTCTTCAGCTGATAAAAGGCCGACTTTGTAACCATCTTTATGTGACTCTAAAGGCTCAGGCAGGTCAGATCACTACTTTCAAGCTGCTTAATCTTGATCGTTCCTCTTTTTTGGATGTACAAAATTAACCGATTCTCTCCAGGAGCCTTGTTTTAGCGTTAGCTTTATGTATTTTTGATGATTTTCTTGAAACTCTCATTGGCAAAACTCACAGAGGCTCCCATAAGTCGACAGCAAAACACTGAACCAGTCTCTGAACCGAGTGAGAAAACTGTAAAATACGTGACCACGTTGGTTTAACAGCAGTTTATTTAGTCTTTAAAGGTTTCATAACCAGCGTTGCCAGAGCCATTTTACTGGGACCAACCGCTCCAGGACATATTTTCAGTGGCCCTGTAAAATTTCTGATCAAATTTCAACAAATTGCTGCAACTTAAACAATAAAGTGCCTAAAAATTGACTATAAAAAATTCCAGACAAGTTTAACTGCTCAGAAAATAAACAGACTACAGATCAGATGTTACTGTGAAGGCAGCTTTGTTTCAAAATGCAACATTTAGAAAAAGCTGCAAAATGGGACGTCATCAGCTCAATAAACTTTCTATTTCAACTTTAAGTGAGAATTTGGTTTCAGGGGAAGATCCTGTTGCATTGAGACTTGAAGCTGGTGATTTAACACACACATTTTTTAGAAAAGCTGCAGTATTTCTTTATTACTCCCAAACTTTCTTCTGTTTTACACAGTGGCGCCTCCAAGAGGAGGGCATGGGAGGGCCATGGCCCCATCTGGAAAAATGCTGGGCACCACAGAGAGCCATGTCCAGGTCACAGGAAAACATAAAATAAATAAATTAATACAATTAACGTTATTTCTGTATTCATTTATTCAGTTTTACATCTTGTTTGAAGACATAGATGCATGTCTTCAATATATATATATATATATTTTTTTGCCGTCTGCCCCTGAAATTGTTAGCGGCTCAGTCTGGACATAGGAAAATGTCACTGCTTTTCCACCAGTCGACCATATTTATGCATTAGAATAACTTTCATAACAAAGCACAGCTGCTATGGAAGCACAATATAAGCAGTGGCAGCATCTTGAGGCGATTCATATTTCTAATGACATCAGACCATTTACTCAGTTACATTAGGAGTATTTTTATTACGCTGTACTTTTTACTTTGACTTGGGTAACTTTATTATGAAGTATCTCTCCTCTTAGTTGAGTAAAATTTCTGGATTTTCTTCCCACTGAATGAAAAACGAAACATGTTTCAACCAAAAATTCACCAGACACAGACCTGCAGTTTTGGTTAATGTTTCAGAAGTTTTTTTTATTGAAAGAAACTGATTTGGAAAATTTTCTTTTGCCCGATTTAGTTATTTTCTGTTACTTATATGAATTATTGTGATTTTCATCCTTGAAGTTCCTCTTAATTTCACTTTAGAGGAAATTTTTAAACATTAAATGATTGATTATTTGATCAGTTACTCAGTACTTGAGTAGACTTTTTATCAAACCCGTTATTTTTCTCTTACTTTAGTATTTTTTGGATGGCGACTTTTTTGCAGTGCCACTCCGACTTGAGTACAACTTTTGGGTACTCCAGCCACCTCTGGTGATGCAATAGAGGTTAAACTCACCAGCTGCGAGACAAATGGGCAGCAGCAGCCTAAAGATCAGTCCGCACACCATCTGAGAGGCCATGGCTCCGGGCGGCCCAGGTCCAGGTAAAGCAAGCCGGAGTTCGTCCCTGTGTGCTCAGGCTCTCTCTCCTCGCATCCCAGTCTGGTGCGCTCTCTCAGATCCCGGCTGGCCCCTGCGGGCGGCCGCATCGGCTCTCCGCTGCTGCAGACACCTGGACTCCGGCCATTCCACAGGAGGGGAACGAGCGCGCTCACCGTGGGTCGCCACAGCAGGGGGTGTCGCCCCCGACCGACGCCAGCATGGTAGTTTTTCAGAGGCGGAGATGCGCTGAGGTCATGGTGGCGGATTCAGGTGCGCAGACGAGCTGCGCTGCCACGGCGCGCCAAACAACCGGAGAGAGGAACCAACAAGTCCGCAAGTCCAATTAACCTCCTTCAGAACCGCAAGAAAACTTCAACTAGACGCCGCAGAAACTACTAACCCCCGGTTCTGGATGGCTGGGATAAGACGCAGAAACAGCGGGTAAGTCCACATTTGGACCTCACTTACACAAATTTGACTTTCTGACTTCTGCTGTTGACTCTGTTGTCCAACTAGAGGATACAGGACGAGGCAGAGAGGGACAGCCACCTCAGCCAATCAGAAGTGAGCGCCTGGAGGTACGCCCCGCCCCCTGAGATAATTGGAACCAAGAGGTGGGACCAGAACATGAGCAAAAACCCAAATGAGAAAAATCAGGGCAGCAGCACAGAAACAAGAACGTGATCTATGGTTTATAACTCTTATTATGCTTTATAGTTATACCAGTTCTTTAATTCAATGAACATCGAATGAGAACGTTCACTTGATGAGATGTTGATTATCATTAAATTTTACATGTTTTTAAAGGGAAACAGCGACGTCTACTGGTGAAAACCAAATTCCACAAAGCAGGATAGAATAGAATAGAATAGAATAGAATAGAATAGAATAGAATAGAATAGAATAGAATAGAATAGAATAGAATAGAATAGAATAGAAAACAATAGAATAGAATAGAATAGAATAGAATAGAAAACAATAGAATAAAATAGAATAGAATAGAATAGAATTGAATAGAATAGAAAACAATAGAATAGAATAGAAAACAATAGAATAGAATAGAAAACAATAGAACAATATAATCCTATATTGTCTCATAATGGGGAAATTTCTGCACAATAACAGCAAAACAAAGAGAAAAACTGAATATTTCAAATATGTAGTTATAACCAAATTATCCAACTTTTTAATTGACCAAATGCACAAAGTCTTGACTTACAATTAACCATTAATTAATTAAATTACCTAATTATAAAACCTGTTTACTTATAAATAGCGTAGTACATTTAGTCAGCATGAATATGTTATTTGTTTCAGTTTATTTTATAATATTGTGTAATGCTTTAATGTTTTTCTTTTTTAGCAGGTTGTTGAGATTAAAATGACAGTTTTTTTCTCAGTCAACTTGCCTGGTTAAATAAAATAAAAGTGTCTTTAGCATTAAAAGACAGACTATTGGTACATTGGAATAGGATTTTTTTTTCCCCCAGATTTTTGTCACATTAAACCACAAACTTTAAAAAAAAAACCCAACATATTAAACAAAAAAAAAGAAATGTGTAATAAATAAGTATTCAGTTCCCTTTATTCTGACACCTCACGTAACTAAATGTCTCCGGAAGTCAAATATTGGGTTAATATTAGTATTATAAAATAAATGCAGCTGTTCTGAAGTTTGTTACAGAACATTATTGAACAAACTTGTGGAGAGGTTTAAAGTGGAGTTTGGTCCAAAAACAATATCCCAAGCTTTGGACGTCTGACAGAGTTCAATCCATCACCTGACCCGCCAGGATACGGCCGTCTACGTAAACAAACAGCCGGGGGAGGAGAATATTAATCAGTCAAGTCAAGTTTATTTGTGTATCCCATGTCAGCAACGAGGCGGCTCAAAGGGCTTTAAATGATAAAAACATGAATATCATCATCAAAAACAGAAATCAGCATCAAGTATGGGAGCGAAGACTTGAATTTATCCATTTCCAGGTTATTAAGAAACTCTTCAGCTTTGATTAAACGACAGTTTTTCAATTTTCTGGAAGTTTGTTCTAGATTCGAGGAGGATAGAAGCAGAATGATGCGTCTCCATGTTTGGTTCTGGTTCTGAGGATGCAAACCAGAAGACCTGAGAGGTTCTGGAAGGTTGATACAACTCCAGCAGATCTTTAATGTATTGTGGTCCTAAACCGTTCACTGATTTATAAACTAACAGCAGCATTTTAAACTCTATTTTCTGAGCTACAGTGAAGGACTTTAGAACTGGGTTATGTTTTCTATCTGCCTGGTTTTAGTCAGAACACCAGCAGCAGCTTCTGGATCAGCCGACCTGTGAAGATATTTACTTAAAACAAGCTCCTGTATCTCTCTGAAATGTTACTAATAAGTTAGTTTTGTCTTATTTCAAGTGAACTAAAATATTTGCAATAGAAACAAGACCAAAAACACTTGGTTAAAATGTGTGTTGTGCAGTGAACTGTACCATAGAGTATCGACACAAGGAGTCTGAAGACTTTTTCAGAGAACTGTTAGTCTGACTCAGTTGACTCAGTCAAAAACACACCCAGTTTATGGCCTGGCGACAGACACATTTCATAAGTTAAACTTCTCTAATCTTCCTTTGTTCTCGTTTTTTTATGGCCACTAATTCACTCAGTAAACTGGAAGAATCCAAGCTAAACTGCATCACTGTGATGCAAGTTTTGACCTGCAGAGGAGGATGTGTATTGTGGCGAATGCAGATGTTTCCTTTCACAAGGCAGAAAATTATTTACATGCTTTTTTTCTCTCTCGCAGGGATCCCAGGGTGTTTTATTTCCAGTTCTGGCGTTCCCTTCAAAGATATAACAACACCACAACCTTCTCAGGCTTTGATTTGGTAAATGAGTAAATCAACAATATTAAGGCTTTCTATCTTGCCTTTACATCTACAAGGAGGGGAAAAACTTTATCAGGCTTATTTAATGTAATCAAGACATAAAGAGATGAAGAAAAACATATAAACCTTATTTACAATGGCGTATTAGAGCTAAGGGAGGTAGGAAAAAATGAGGAGCAAATTTCTGCCAAAAATCAGAAATTCTAAGAAAAATCTAAATTTTATAGAAAAAATAATAATTTTTTGAGTTTCAAATGTCAAATTTTCTGAAAAAAACCCAGAAAATAAAATAAGAACATATTTAAATCTGAAAAGTTGCAATTTGCTAAAGGAAACCTCAGAAATAATTAATCCTAGAAATTTTCTAGAAAAAATTTTGACATTTCTGAATTTCCAAAGTTGATTTTTTTTTTTTTTTTATAATTTTGAGATTCACAAAATTTCCAAGTAAAAAAATTTTAAACTTTTGAAATTCAGAAATTTCCATGTTTCTTTCTAGAACATTTTTGAGATTAGTCTAAAAAATATTTATAGAAAAATTTTAACTTCAAATTCAGAAATGATTTTTTTTTCTGGAAAATTTCAGATCTCAATGTAAACATTTCTGAGTTTTTCTCTCGCTAAAACTCAGAAATTTTCTGGATAAAATTTGTTCTTATTTTAGCCAGAACATTTCTGAGCTCATTCTCAAATTTTCTGAATATTTTGGTGGAAATGTACTTGTTTTTTCTATCTATACTGGTCCCAGTATGCCATTAATTTGATACAAACAATAGTAAAAAAAAAAAGGAAAAAATGGTAAAAATCTAAAGAAAAGCCTTGAAACATGATCAGAAGAAAAAACATTTTTAAAAGATCACAAAGCTTACTTGGAGAAAGAGACTTTTCAAAGATCTAGTTCTGGATTTAGAGCTTTTTGTGATCAGTATCAGAAGCTGCAGCACACAGAAGCTGCAGCACACAGAAGCTGCAGCAC
>VMRN01000007.1:10102924-10115885 GCA_010277015.1 Poeciliopsis turrubarensis
GAAGCTGCAGCACACAGAAGCTGCAGCACACAGAAGCTGCAGCACACGACCTTAAAACATCCTGCAGCAGGAAAAGGAAAAGACGGTCGTTTTCCTGTCTGAACTTTTCATCCCGTTGCTCACATCCTCTAACTGTGTTCAGAAAGCCGTTTTCCCTGCGGACTCGGCTGCCATCACCGTGAAAAACCCTCATCAGGACGGAAACGTTTCAGTGAAGGATGCCGCTTCCCGCTGTGGATGTGTTTCCTGTCATCAGCAACGCGTCTCATTATGTCACACAGTGAGATTGAGTAGCAAACATGTAAAAACATCTAAACTCGTGATGTTTTGCTTCGAGGTTTGCGTTATTAAGAAACTCCAACATGAAAAATGTAATTGAAGTTGTTTAAAAGAGCTCCACTGTATTCAGAGAGTTTGTGCTGACTCACTCGGTGGTTACCGGACATTATTTTTAGACAAACTCTCCTCTTCATTTCAAACCTCTTCGCTTTACTTGAATTTTTTCAGTCTGTAGAAGAAGAAGAAGAAGTCAGCGAATAAATCTTTGTTCTGATTTCTCTGAGGAGGAAGCTGTTTTTCTCTGCAGTGCAGGAGACGGGAAGGCCAGTGATGGGAGAAACCCAAACCGATCCCAGCAAACCTCCCAGCGCTTCTGAAAAAGGAAACGCACAGCAGCAAAGGTCCAACTCGTGACGTGATGAATCACCACAGCGATGATTCGCGTTACAGAAATAAGAAAAGTAAACAGCTGAAAACCTCGGCCCTGCACTTTTCCCCAGCAATCCAGACCGGCTGGGCTTTTTTTTTTTTTTCTAGGTCAGTGTGGGAGCAGCTGGAGCCGGAGGCGATCAATAACGCTGCCCCAAAACATGTCAGCCGGCGATTGGTTGGCTCTGTTTGAAGTCCAGGCCCGCTGAGCAGATCTTAAGTAACATCTTGTCTTTGTTTCATTATTCATCCGATCCTGGAGAGGGAGCGTATCGACAGAACGTCTCGGTCAAATGGAGCCTTGGGTCAGGCTGCTCCAGAACCACCTGCAGCTTCATTTAGGAAATATCACAAAAACAACGAGATTAACGATCCTGTTGAAATGGTTCCAGTCACATTTGCTGAATCATATTTTTTGTTCTTTACTTTGGGTTGTTTTTCATGTTGTTAAACATTTTAAGGTGATTTGGCTTGAAAATGAAAACCTCATAACTGTAAAACGTTTCTCCCAGAGTGAAACGGAGTCACTTGTATTTGTGCTGTCTGACCTTTGACCTGTCAAAATACGACGTAACGTAATAGTTTAATTTTCTGATTCTCAATTTTAGGTTTTCTATGAGCCATAATCATGAAAACTGTGTGTAGTGACACCATGTAACATATCAGCTTCGCTTTCTGGAATAAAATATTAACTCTTTCGTGATATTTTTGAGCTGCATTCGCGCTGATCCAACTGTAAATAATCTGCCAGGAATTTACCAAAATATTCACCTTGCAGTAAATAATAAAATTTCAAAGCCCTTAAAGTTTAGCTGACAGGATGAAGAACAAAGATGCTGATTTAATTTTCCAACTGCAGAAGCTCAGAAGCCTCATGTTCCAGTTTAAACGTCCTTTTGTAGTGAAGTTACATAATATTCTAATTTTCAAAGTGATTATCTGTAAGCTATCATCATCACAGTCACTAAAATTATTGACTTGAATTATTTCGCTCTGTGTGTAATGAGTCTATATGAAGTAAAAGTTTCACTTTCAGAAAAGAAACGTTTAACTTTTTTATAATATTTTCAGTTTTTTAGATGCATTTGTGCTGCTCTAACTCTGTATGACCACTTTAATTACCTGGCAGGAAATACATTTTAAACCAAGTGACTTTCCAGTTTGAAACATCTTTTCTTGTTTACAGTTACATAATGCTCCAAGTTTTATTTTTTCTGTAAGCCATAACCAGCAAAACAATATTCCACTACCTGTGCAGTGAGTCTATTTAATATTTAAGTTTCACTTTCTTAAACAATTGACAAAAATATTGACCTTTTTAAGATGTATTTGCTCTCCTAAAACTAAATAAATCTGGTTTTGTCTGAGTGATTTCTGCATAATAACTCAGCTCTACTGCTGTTCCCTTTGTGTCTCTCAGCTGTTTAATTCCTCCAAATTGTTGCGGCGTAAAGATTCCCCTGAAACGACGGCTGACGTGTGTTTTATCGCCTCTTCAGAGAGCAGGAAGAAGCTCATCCTAATGCTCGCATAACGGATGTTGGTTTGTTCAAAACCTTCATGTTGACGGATTGCTTGCAACGGCGCATTACGTTCTTAAAATATTTACAGCCCCACCGGCTGACCCGCTCGCCTGCGTAATTGAGAATCGTTTCTGCTTTTGAAGAAGCACCAGAGCAAATATGGAGTGAAGCTTTGAACGGCATCCGCAGGTCAAAGTTTAACTGCACTTCTCAGGGCAGAACAGTCGCCCTCAAAGAAAACACGATACGTGGTTGGAGGTCGTTTCAGCTTAAGATTTGAGTGAAACGTCTCAAGAGTTCAGTTCAGTGCAGGTTTAAAAGCAGGGAAGTAAATAATCTGAGGTCAGTGACTCCTTCTGGGAACACTCAGCCGCCCTCTTCTCAGTTACACATGCGTCATACTTTTCTGACGCTCACAGTCTTTGTTCAGCGATTGTTTTATTGTGAACAACTGTTTAAGTTTTTATAAAGTTGAGAAAACCTTGGCCGCCCACAGAAAGCTCTTTTTATTCTCCCAAATACACATCTTATGCTTTGGAGATTCTAGTATGGAGGGCTGATCCTGTCAAAATTGACAATAACTAAATAAAGGAGGAATAATTAAATGTATGGGGAAATAAAATTGTTTATCAATAAATATATTTGGGAATAACTATGTTCATGTTTAAATTATTTATTTCCACATAAATGTATCTTGATTTTTGATATATTAGTCCTCCATACGAACATCTCACTGCTCCAACAATAAAAATTTGCTCTGTTGAGAATGATTATTTATGTTTTTATAAAGCCAATAAAATCTCTGCTTCCCTCAGAGAGATTTTTATTCTAATGAGCATCAAGGCATCCAATATGGAAGACCAATCCTGTCAAAACTGACAATAAATAATGGAAGAATAATTAAATGTATGAGGAAAGAAAGTTTTTGAACACATATATTTTTTAAATAGATATTTTAATAGTTATTTACTCTCACATTTATTTATTTGTTTAATTGTCAGTGTTGGCAAGATCAGACTCCTTTCATTTTTGAAGACTTGATTTTGTTGCATTAAGATTCTTTTTTAAAATTTGCAATTTAGGTGCAATATGCATATTTTGCTGTGGATTAAGAATAACTGGTAAAAACCAAATAAAAAGAGCTCTGAAAAAGTAAAACAGGAAATAAACAAAAGGAAACAGAAAAATATGTAGATTTCCAAACAGAAATGACTCAAAATAATAAAAGCAACAAATAAAATCTAGAATAAACTTTGCTTCACATCAAATAAGTGAATTTTAAACCAAGTTTTTGTTCTCGCCATCTATTTTTGGAGCTCAATTTGCTGTAAGTAGTTTCTCTTTTCTCTCCCTCTCCAGGCTTCATTCAGGGGCTAATGCAGATTTAATCTTCAGTCATTTAAATCTCAAGCATTTTTTGGATGCATAAATGTTCAGGCTCCTCTCGTAATGTGATAACACTGCTAAGAGCTGATTGTTTTCTATAATAACACACCCAGTCCTTTATGTTGCATTAAGCATAATGCAACTTTAACAGCCGGTCATTTAAAGGGTTCATGCTGAGTATGCAAAACGTCTTCCCTCTATCACTTGTTTCCTTTGAGGATTGAAATAAAAAGTAACTTCAAAAAGAAAAATGATTAAACAAGTGTCACATTGTGTATTTTATATGTATATTTTATTAAAACCTGATTATGTTTGTTTGCCTTTAATCCTCTTTGAGGATTCATAAATATCATGTTTCTTTATTTTGCGAGCAGGAAGCCTTCAGTCTTTTGAATGTGGAAAGTTTCTTTTTTCTGAGAGACGTTGGCAAGTATTGATACTGTAATCATTCTTATTTGATTTGGTGGAGCCAAATTAGCTCTTTGGCTCCACCTGTCGGTCTTTCTGTGTTTGCACCCCAAATAGAGAATCCATCTGTCTGGTACTTTGGCTGCTTGGAGAGCAAAAACAGTTAAAAGTTATAAATTAATAAGAAAAATAGGCTTTTGAAAAAGTAAAATAACTAATATTGTACAGGTATTGCTAAAGAATATTTTAATTAAAATACAGTCATGCATAATCTTAAAATAAGAATTTTCTTAAAATGCAGTCATTACTTGTTATTAAATGTTGCCAATATGTTATTTGGCTAGAAATTATTATAGACTATAGAATAGTATGCAAAATATTTGTTAGGTTTTTGGTATTTAATGCTGTCCTGAATATTTTACAGGTTAATGTCACCTTTCATCATTTTATTTTCTTATTGCTATTCTATTTCTTAATTATATATTCCCTTTCCCTGTCCATAAATAAAGGAGGAATAATAAAATGTATGGGGAAATCTGTCCCTTCCCCTTATTATTATTATTATTATTATTATTATTATTATTATTATTATTATTATTATTATTGTTGTTGTTGTTGTTGTTGTTGTCCCTAACTTCATAAATAAATATTTGTTTATAAATATTTAATAAATAAGTATTTATTAAATATGTAATTTAATAAATTACATATTCAATCATTTTCAATATTTAGAAATTTGTATAAAATGCATTTAAAAATATTTTTATGTGTATGAAATTATTTTATTAATTTGTTTTTTACAAATTTGTATTAAAAATTGTAATAGGCAAAGTCAGTAAGTGTTGTGCTTAATGTTTTTTCACACATATATCGCTAATTTCTTTATGTTTTTGGATTATCAGAACTAAGATTCCATTTAAAACCAATAACTGATCAATAAAGCTGTCAGTTTTCCAGTTTTCTGTCATAGAATGGGGGCTGGCAGTGATTTATCCAGCCAGCAGAGGGCGCTCCATAACCGCATCCTTCACGTCTGAGCGGTGGGAGGAAAAGAGGGAGGAGTCAAGATGGCGACTGTAAATATCTGCCCGCTGCTACTTTGGTTAGCATCGGTTTCTGTGGAAACCAGCGCCGCTAAATATCTATCGGAACCTTGTTACAAGCCCATTAAAGATGACAGACCAGACTCGGTCCGGTGGGTAACGCGTAAAATATTCAATTGATGACGAAATAAAACCCGAAGCGTTTACGGATGGAATCCGGCAACTTCTGGTTAATAATCTGTGATTAGTAATCTCCTCACAGAGAGAGAAAAATAACAGATAAAGCAATTTAAGGTCAACGTTTGGATAAAATAATATTTCTATCACAACATCATTGAAAGTTAGCAGCTGAAAAATGTTTTTTAAAACATTTGTTCCTGTAATTTAGGAGAATAACAACGGATTATTTCAGTAAACTTTATTATGATCGTTTATATCGTTCAAAAATAAAATAAAATAAAATAAAGAGAAGCTCAAAGATGCAGGTTGTTAGAAATAATCAAATAAGACAAACTGACTAAAAATAAGCTGTTTTATTTCAACTCCATTTAATTCTAATGTGAAATATCTTTATTTAAATTATTTAGTTAAATCCCATCTTTCAACTGTATTCACTGTCTACAACATAGTATAAAAAAATGAATGGACTTTGTTTTATTACATTATTTCTGCTTCTTGTCAGTCATCAGCAGACATCATAGATGTCATAACTGGTGATGAAATGCTATTCAGAGATTAGCAGAATGTAAAAGCCTGTGTTGGAGCTTGAATTGTACAGTCAGAGTTTTAAAGTTCCTGGTTCTGTTGCATTTGTATTGTAGGACTGGAGCGCGGCCACATGAGTTCATCAACGCGTCAGACCTTCCTCCGTCGTGGGACTGGAGGAACATCAACGGGAAGAACTATGTGAGCGTCACCAGGAACCAGCACATCCCCCAGTACTGCGGCTCCTGCTGGGCCATGGCAGCCACCAGCGCACTGGCAGGTAGCTGGGACTGAGCAATAATCAGTGTTTTTATTGGTTAATCACATTTCTGAAGACTTAATTCTTGGAAAATCTGGATTTTTTTTTTCGCAAATGTGGATGTGCGGTTTGGGTTTTTATAGATCAGAGGGTTGTCAGCATGCCAGCTTCTCTTTATTTATTAATTCAACTGAATATTAGGGCTAAGATTTTTAGTTTTTACCCAAATAAAGTTGTAATATTAGAAGAATAATGTAGTGATTTTACAAGAACTCCAACACAAAAAATAGAAAAAAAATGTTGATCATATTTTGATGTTATACTTTGGTATAAATTTCACAAATAATGCTTAGTATAAATACTTTATCTTTTCACATAATCAAAAAACTAAATTATAAGTAGCAGAACTTTAAAACAACGTTGATTTTGAAACAAGAACTGTACAAACTGAGCTGCTTGCATCAGATTTTCATAAATATATCACATCTTTTTTTCTCATTAAAACAACTATTTTTCCTTTTTGTTTTAAGATTTTTTTCAGCTTTATTCTTGTAATTAAACAAAAATTCTTGCATAAGGGATGAGAAAAGAAAGCAAGCAATGAAAATATAATTGATTACAATCAGAAATTGAATTTGAAATCATTTTAAATCCCATATCGCCCAGGTAACCGTGGAGAAGAGACGCAGGAAACAGTTATCTGGTGACTGTACTTTTGTTGCTTTTCTAAGATCGTATCAACATAAAGCGAGGTGGAGCGTGGCCGTCCGCCTACCTGTCTGTCCAGAACGTGATCGACTGCGGGAGGGCGGGCTCCTGTTTCGGAGGCGACCACCTCAAAGTCTACGCCTTCGCTCATCGAACCGGGATTCCTGATGAAACCTGCAACAACTACCAAGCTGTCAACCAAAGTAAGGAATCAGGAATCGCTCCTCTGGGTTTCAGCGCCGCATACAGACTGGTTTTCTGTTCATGTTCAAATGAATAGAAATCTGATGTTTTCATGTGTTGTTGATGTTCTGTCCTCCGATATAAACCGTCCTCCGTGTGTTTCAGAGTGCGTCCAGTTCAACCAGTGTGGGACCTGCTCCTTCTTTGAATCCTGCGCTGTGGTGAAGAACTACACAGTTTGGAGAGTTGGAGATTATGGAGAAATTTCTGGAAGAGACGAGATGAAAGCAGAAATCTACGCCAACGGGCCCATCAGGTACCGCAGGATCCGACTTTCTGTAGCTTTATCCTTCCTGTCTTTTTTCCTTTTTCTCTTCTTGTTTTTAGCATCTCTTTCTTTTTGTCTATCTTTTCTGATTTCTGTCTTTTTTTGCATTTTTTCTTTGCCTCTTTCTTTTTTCTATGCTGATTTATTGTCTCTCTTTCCTGTCTCTTTCTTTTTCTTTTTTCTGTCAACGTCCTCTGTCTTTTTCTTTGTCTTTCTTTCTTTGCTCCTTTGTTTTCTCTCTTTCCTTTCCTTATTTCTTTTTCTTTGGGACTTTTTTCTTGTCCTGTTTATGTCCTCTATCTTTTTGTTCTTTTTCAGTCTTTTTCTTTGTCTTACTCTCTTTCCTTTCTTTCCCTTTGCTCCTTTATTTTCTCTTTCCAGTCTTTCTTTATTTTTTGGTCTTTTCTCTTTCTTGTCTATGTCCTCTGTCCTCTTTTTTGACCCTTTTCTGTTTCTCTTTTTCTGTCTTTTCAAATCACAATTTCAGTGAGAAGTTTGGATTTTCTCATTAGACATGAATTTAATACATTTTATGACTTTCAAGTGAAATAATCTACCAGATATTGAGTTGTTGACCTAAAATTAGCTCTTATATTTTGCTGAAAAGTTACTTGTAAGTTAGTTTTGTTTTATTTCAACCGTTCAGAAATATTTGCAGCAGAAACTAGACTAAAAATACTTGGGAAGGTTTTGTGTTTTTGCAGTGAAACTCCGTTTCGGACGTGCAGAAAATGAGTTTCGTCCTCGTCTCTCAGTTGTGCGCTGATGGCGACTGGCGGTTTGGAGGGATACGCCGGCGGCGTTTTCTCAGAGTTTCACCCCGTGTCTCTGCCCAATCACATCGTCTCAGTGGCCGGCTGGGGCGTGGACGGAGACGGCAGCGAGTTCTGGATCGTCAGGAACTCCTGGGGCGAGTTCTGGGTCGGTTTATTTCAACTTCCTGAAGAAGCTGGGGAAGTTCGTTCCCCAGCTTCTTCAAACCTAACTAAGCTGGTGTCAGACGTTTGTGTCCCGTTAAAGAGATTAATAAAGAAGTTTCCAGAGGTCATCATCAATATCTTGAAAGCAAAAGCAGCACAAACAAAACACTTTGCAGCGCAAACGTAGCTGAGTTGATTGACACCATATTTGTTTGTGTAAATGTGAGCAGGAGGCTGGTTGACCTCTGATGACCTCTGGAAACTTTTTAATATTAATATCTTTTTTTTAAAAATGGTGACATAAAATCTAATTTTTACTGCACAATCGCAGCACAAACATCTGAATCAATTTTGTTTGATGTCAGTAATATAGGGGGCTGGTTGACCTTTTGACCTTTAAACTTTAATTAATATCTTCAAAGCAAAGGCAGCACAAACACATTTTTTGCAGCATAAACGTAACCAAAGTTGATTGACAGTGTTGTCTGGACATTTATTAATACCTTTAAAATGACAGCGGCACAAAAATTCATTTTTGCTCCTCAAAATGCAGCCAAGTTTTCGACACCAGGTTTGTTTGCTTTTAGTAATGTTGGGGGAAGGGATGCTCCTTGACCTTCTGACCTTTAAACTTGATTACTTTCAAAGCAAATGCAGCACAAACTACATTTTTTGCAGCACAAACGTAGACAAGTTGAATAACACAAATATTGTCTGGATGGAAGAAGGTGGAGGGCTGAACTTTTGTCGCATTTTTCTGAAATAAACTAATTTTGATATGGCTAAAAAAAATCCTAGCAGCAAAACCTTTTATTAAAAAACAAGTTTTTTTAACCTGAGCAGATACATTTTTGAAATGTGAACTTGTGCAGTCATTTGGCGAGTCCTGTGTGCGAGTGGAATGAAAAGTTGTCTGTTTTTCAGGGCGAGCGCGGCTGGGCCAGAATCGTCACCAGTTCCTACAGAGGAGGAAAAGGAAACTGGTTTAACCTCGGCATTGAGAAAAACTGCGCATACGCAGACCCTGTTGTTCCATGAAATTCAAAATGTCCCCTTCAGCTTTTTAAAGAATGAATCTGTGAATTAAAAAAAACGCATTTTAGAAGTACAACGGACTGATTTTAAAAACTGTTTTACATTCACTTATCGGCAGGAATTATTTTAAATTATTTACATCTGGAGAAAAATCCTTTTCATGAGGCTCTTACAGTGAGTGTGTTCAGTCTGAGGCTTCTACAAAACCACTGTAACACTGACTGCTACAGGAGACCCTAGAAGAAAATCATATGAATTATAACAATATTTAATTTCCCTCTTGGATTAATAAAGTATTGTTGAAATAACTCTTCATTTGTGTTTTTTATGGGAGGAACTAATAAAGTATTATTTAACTTTTAGGCACTACTGGCTGCAAAGTTTAAATTTTTTTGTGGATTTTCTCTAATCCTCAAAAGGTAAAAATAGAAAAATAAGTTTGATAATTTTGTATTTATCTGCTTTTCTTGGATAAATTAATAGAGTTTATTTGAATTTGTCAGCCCCAGGACAAAGATGCCGAACTTAAACATATTTTTCTCATTTTCTGAAAGGTTAAAGGTTAATGTTCTGATTTATAAAGTCCAAACCCGGTTCTGATGGGTTTGGGATCCGTGTCACCTTCCTTACATCCTTCCATCAATTCTTGAGTCCTTCTTTATTCCTTGTCTCCTTCCGTCTGTTTTCTTTCTTCTGTCCTTCCTTCCTTATCTCCTTCCTTCCATTTCCTTTGTGTCCTTCCCTCTATCATTCCCTCCTTTGTTCCTTCCTTCTGTCCTTTCTTCCTTGTCTGATTTCCATCATTTCCTGTCCTATGTTTCTTTCCTTGTCTCCTTTCTTCCTTCCTTCCTTGTGTCCTTTCTTGTTTTTTCTAGGTTCCCATCTCTAAAACTTTCCCCCTGCATAAATAATCTGCCAGAGAATCAAAGCTCTCTCTGTTTGCTGGACTTTGGGTCGAACTTGTAAAGTTTAGGATCCTGCAGTAACTGTTACGGCCAGGTGGTGGCAGCATCATGCTGCGGGTCTCCAAGTTCCTTAACTTGACCTTAAAATCTGCAGTTTGATGGTTAAATCCTGAAACCAGTTTGGTGGACAATGATTCCAGTCACACTTCCAAACTGGTTTTTTATTCCCCCAAACAGAAGGTGAGGCGAAGCTCTCACATTTAAAGCAACAGTTTACTTTGAGATGTCACAGCAAAAATACAAATGTCTCCTGATGAGCCTGAAGTTCAACCAAATATCTCAAACTCCTAAACATTAAGGTTACCTTTAACGCTTCCCTGAACAGGTTAGGTTAGATCAGCTCTGCCCGTTTTGAGGCCCTGTCTCTTTAAATCAAAATAAGCTGCTGCTGGCCACAACTACACATCTTTGAAAAGCAGAAGTAGAGCCTTCTACACAATCAACAAGAATGCACCTGACTTTTTCAGATGTCCTCACTTTTTATTGTGTTTTTTGTGTTGAAAAGCAATAAATCCTGTTCACCAGCAGGTGCGCTGGAAACGAGCTCACCAGTTTATGAGTCAGTCAAAAGATTGTCGCCCTTCTGGATATTCAGGCCTGATGACTTTCTGTAAAACACAAGAGTAGGACAGGTCTGTTCTGTTCAAGGTTCCTGCAACTGATCCTTATTTTCTGAGTATCCTGATTGTCGTTACAGTTTCTCATGATGAATTGAGACCAGAGTCTTGATTCATTAAACCTGTAACATGTGAAACCACGACTGAAACATCAGCAGCCGTTCATGGCTGAGGTGCAACATAAAAGGTGTTTATCCAAAATGTTTCCATTTGAGCCTGTGTGCATAATTCTGACTATGTTTGTATAACAGAAATCCCCAAAATTATATTTAAATATAAAATATATTTCATACAAGTTTAACCCTTGAATAAAAGGTTCAGATAAGGAAAAATTTAAATCTGGTAATAGTAGAACTACTTCAACATATTTTTACTGAAGTAAAAGTGAAACAGTTAAATATTAAATTATATTCACATTTTTCAAATTTTACATTTTAATAAAATGACTTTGAATTTACTTATTACATCATGTTCCAGTAAAATATTTTGAAGTTATTATGCAATTACCTTTTACAGTGTAAAGCTTTGGAAGCAGGACACTTTTTATTTTCTTTCGCCTAAACGTTTCTATGTTAAACTGCAAGGTGTATTCAGAGTGTAAGGGTGCAGCTACTGCATGAAGACACATCAATTCCCCCTGAAGTTTTCAACCAGCTGTTAAATTCAGAAAGTGTAATTTGGCGCCCCCTCTACAGGCGCCCCTATGCGACGCATTTTTGCGCCGCGGTCGCCGTCATTCCTCCTCCCCCTCACAATCTTCTTCACTCAGTCATGGGAAGTTTCATTCTAGTCGTGCAGGTTCCCCTGGTGCTGTTTCTCTTTTCATCTTCCTCATTCTGCGTGTTTAAAGGGTCAAATACGCATCTAAATAAATCGATTCTCTTCCCCAAACCGACCAGTTTGTCCAGTAACTGCCCTCTGGTGACACAACCACTATCAGAGGTGAAGGGGCTGCACTCATAAACAGTCTGCTGCTGATTAGATCTCATCCCTAAATCACTTAATCTCATTAGTCCCATCGCTGTTGTCTCCTTTCCATCTGTCTGTTTCCATCATCAGATTATTGTTTATCAACAGAAACATTTTCATTACAGCCAGACGCAGGTGGAGCGTTTTTCCAAAAGCACAACTTTTGCGTCAAATTTAGTGTCTGTTTTCTCTCAAACACGAAGTCAAGCTCACAGGTTTGAGTGTGGCCCTAGCCGGAAGTCATGTGTTCTTCCAAAGTAAAAGCCTCAACATGAAGCAAATGTCACTTTGATCACACCAGAGTCACAAACTGCATATATTTGCTGCTCAAAAAAATAAAGGGAACACTCAAATAACACATCCTAGATCTGAATGAATGAAATATTCTCATTGAATACTTTGTCCTGTACAAAGTTGAATGTGCCGACAACAAAATCATTGTTGATTGTCAATCAGTGTTGCTTCCTAAGTGGACAGTTTGATTTCACAGAAGTTTGATGTACTTGGAGTTATATTGTGTTGTTTGAGTGTTCCCTTTATGTTTTTTTAGCAGTATAAATATATATATATATATATATATATATATATATATATATAAAGTAAAAATGACATGCTACCAACTTTTTACAACGTTTATAAGCGCTAATATTTTTCCATATGCAATAATAGCTGTCAAAAATGGTTTCTTTCTGTTTGTTTGGGGTTTTTTTTTTTTACCGTTTTTATTTCACTTATGTTATTCAACAATAATTTTTCACGTGTACATTCTGCAAACTGTTAAAAAAAACTGTTTAAACTTGATGGATCCTCAAATTATTACGTTGGAATAAATTCTTTCAAAGTTGTAAGAACATTAATATTATGAAAAGAAATTTCTAGGCATTAATTTTAAGATATTTCTGTCCATTTAAAAATGTATGCAGGTTTCGTAAATCACAGATCTTCAGGAACTGCAGCCAAGACTTGCAAAAACATTTCACCTGATTTCTTGAATAGCACAAAGTCTGAAAGTTACGTAATGCTCTAAATATTTACAGGATGACCAAAAACACAATTTTTATTAATTGTAAAATGTAAAAAAAAATAGTGTTCCTCTCATTCAAAAAACTCAGAATAAAATATATGCAATGTCTGATAATTCTAGAAAAAATATGAAAATTATTATTATTATTATTATTATTATTATTATTATTATTATTATTAT
>VMRN01000007.1:10115895-10143650 GCA_010277015.1 Poeciliopsis turrubarensis
AATAATAATAATAATAATAATAATAATAATAATAATAATAATAATAAAGTTTAACCTGGATGAAAATACAAAATAGAAACACTTTGCAACAAACTGATGCAAAGTGTATGGGGGGCAAATCCTGCCAAAATCGGCAGGTACACAGGCAATAATATATAAAATAAATGATTGTTCTTTTGCCCCTTTTCCTTTAACTTTTACAAAGAGTCAAAGGGGAAAAGAAAAGAGAATATTAAGAAAATAAAAAATAGATGTGAAAATAATTGAACAAAGGAGAAAATATAAGATGAGAAAATACAAAGGGGAAATGTCAGAGGAGAAAATAAACAAACAAATAAAATAGAAATACAGAATGAGAAAAATTATAAATAAAAACATGACAGTAAATACATGTGTGAAATAAATACAGGATATAAAAACTGAAAACAAAAAGAACAAGAAAGCTAAGATTTGAAATAAAATGATAAAATAATATTTACAATGTTAAATTAATTGTGTTGATTGATATGTAACCAGATGAGTTGCAAAAGTTATTCATTTATTTTTGGAAGTGATTTCTGGCACTTTATCAAACCATTTATTTATCTCTATAGTTATTACCAATTCGGGCAGTATGCGTCCTCCATAAATCTGCACGCAACTTCAAAATAAAACCAGATTTGTGCAGAGGACTCGCGGTTCGGCTCGTTTTTCTGCTTCATTTTGCAGAAATCTGTAACCGGAAGTGCCGTTTCCAGCTTGACGGCGCTGAAAAGCTGCCAAACAGAGGCTGACTGATGCTGCCGTCTCCCTCCAGGAGCCGAGCCCGAGCTGAACTTTCACATCTCCGTCTGGGTCCACCGAACCGGACCCGAAAAAACGCGTCTTCTTTTTTTTTTTTTTTTTTTCTTTTTTTCCCTCAGATGCTCCACAGCCATTTTAAACTGAGCATCCCTCAGTGGGAGAGCTGAAGTGATGATGATAATAATAATAATAATTAATCCCTCCGGGTCTGCGGGTCTGAGCTGGGGAGATGCCTGACGGGCGGCTCGGTTCGTCTGGGCATCCCGAGCACCGATTGGCGGAGAAATGCTGAAGTTCAGCGGCAGCTCGGTGGTCGCGGCGCTGCTCATCGCGCTGCTTTTCGGCGCTTTCTTCTTCTGCGAGTATCTCATCTACTTCCCCGCCATCCTCAAGTGCGCCTGGCCGAAGCTGAGCCGTGCCCGGGGCGAAGCGGGCACCGACGGGCGGCCGGCGGACGCAGCGGTCCGCGCCATGGTGCTGTCCGACACCCACCTCCTCGGAGCGGTGGGGGGACACTGGTTCGACAAGCTCAGGAGGTAATCTCTCCATTTTGCCCATCCATTTTAAACACCACTAAGGTGAGGTGAGGTGAGGCAATAAAAAGAAAAGACACAAAAAAAAAGATAATAAATAAAAAATGACAGCGGGCTTGTTTCCAAACGCAGGGAATGGCAGATGGAGCGGGCTTTCCAGACCGCGCTGTGGCTGCTCAAGCCCGAAATCGTCTTTATTCTGGGGGATATCTTCGACGAAGGCAAGTGGAGCTCCCAGAAGGTAACAGAGCTCCATGTTTTCCCTCCTAGTGCAGCTGCGCTGCTTTTGGATGATCCTGACAATGCTTGGAAATAATAGTGATGACAGAGGAAATAAACTGTGCGTGATGTGGATTTAGAGGGTTCTGATCTGATTCTGTTTGGGCCCACAGACTGCAGGGTCTGATGTAAACATCTGCAGCCTGCATCCATCTCTCCACACAATGCTCCATTTATTTCACCGATGCACCGATTTTGGCCGGTCGACGATTACCGATCTTTAAGAATCCTCACCTGCCGACTCCGATTTTGGTCTTTTCCAATTTTTTTGCTTGTTTGAAATGTTACAAGATATGGCAAGAAAGTCCCTGAGTTGACTGTTGTTCACTGCAAACGAGCAGAAATGAACAACATTTTCTGGTCGTCTAACCTCCCTCACAGGAGAGCAGAAAGGGACTGGGTGATTTTCAGACCTGTGCTGAGGTAGATGAGATCCCAAAATTCAGGAAATTGGTGCCGATTGGCCCTCAAATCGACGCATTAATCAGAGAACCCCTAATTTATCTCATTCACGCTGTAAAAACCCTAAAATATGAGAATATGAAGAAAAATAACCATCAAGTTTGAGCAGTTTGCGAAACATAAATAGAAAAATGTGCAACAATCACTTCTATTGTCATTTCTGACCTGGCTGCAGCTCCACTTCTTCAGTGTTTGTTGAATCCTAAACAAATGTTCTGACTTGCTCACGATTCTTTAGATTATATCTATCGGCCCGAGTTAATTAATTATTCAAATTAGAAAAAGGAAACCCAGGAGATTACATCGAATCATTGATTTATAGCATACCAGAAGATATTTTGCATCTATAAAGAGAAGAAAAAATACAGAGGAAATATAAAGTTAATAGGAAACATTGGACAGTAGTAGAAGGAGGAAGTAGCAGAGTTTATCCTGAGCTCAGGATAAACTAACCCAATATAAAATAACACACATGTAATGCTATGTTCTTATTTTTCGTATGTATGTCATGGTATACCAGGTATTTTATGGTATACCATGAAATAACTATGTAAAATAGCATAACAGCTTATTGCAATATAACATAATGTAACATAAAATATTATAAAATATCATAAAATAATGAAACATAATGTAACATAACATAACGTAATGTAACATGATGTAACATAATGCAACTTTATGCAACATGATGTAACATAATGCAACGCATTCTAACCAGACCTGACCATCACACATGGAGAAGCACCTTCACCTTCTATGCACCACAAATCTGGAACTAAAGCTGCTGAAACATTGAGTTCTTTTAAATCCAGACTAAAAAGCCTCCTGTTTTTTAAACATAATAAATAAGGCTGCACTGATTGCGGTTTTCTGGTCGATCACAGATTACCGATCTTTTTAGAAAACTTCACCTGCCGATTCCTATTTTGGTCAAAACCAATTTTTAAATTTTTTTTTGTCTGAAATGTTGGTGAATTCAGCAAGAATGTTGTTGAGTTGGCAACGGTGGGGTCACTGTTGTTAATTGTGAACGTGCAGACATGATTTGGAGGAGCGGTCAGTCAGTCAAACCTTTCTGACCAGAGAGCAAATGGACAGTGGTGGTTCTGAGACCTTTGCCAAGCGAGATAAGATCGGTGGATCGGATGGGCTTCACATGTAAAAATCGGCCGATCATCGATCTCCCAAAATTAAGGAAATCAGCGCTGATAAATTGGTGCACCCTTAGTAATAAAGGAAACATTAATCAACATTTGGATGAGTGATGACGGCACCTAACAAAATTTAATGTTTCATGTCACTGACTGTGTGTTCAATGACTTTGTGTTATTATGCTGTGAAGCTCTGTTCACATGAACTTAACTGACTGACTTGATATAACATTTTTTTCAGGGTTATAAATATCCTCCAGCTGCTAAATCTCCTCATATGTTAATAGTTTCAGCTCTAATAGAAAAGCAGCATCTGAGGGCCAATTAGAGCCTCATCACAGAAAACTTTAAACCCCTGAAGTAATTAGGGGCCTCTGGCGAGGCGCCTCGACTCGGCGCAGCCACCGCCGCCCTCCTTGGAGATCCCATCCTGAACTGCTCAGGTGGATTTCTGAAACCTCGCTCTGCTTTTCTCTGCAGCACTGGGAGGACGACGTGCGGCGCTTCCACAGGATGTTCAGACACTCCTCGGACACAGAACTGGTCGTGCTGGTCGGGAACCACGACATCGGGTTTCATTATGAGTAAGCACACAACGCCTCTGTGTTTTCACTCCGCCGCTTTTGTTTAAAAAAGGAAACGACGGTTGACCTTTCGGAGGCAGTACGCTGCTGAAAATCCTGATGAATTAAACACTGAGATTAGCTCACGATCCCTGAGCATATAGACTGTTTCTTTTTTTTTACTGCCGTCACAAAATCTCACCAAATATCTCCTGTCTGGTTTCTAATGCAAATATTTTTGGTGAAAACATTTGAGGCAACTTTTGTTTTGAATGAATGAACTGAATTAAATGTTTTAGTTAAATGTGACAAAGCTAACTTACAAGAAATAGGAGCTTGCTAATTCCTAAACATTGACACAAACTAGGTTATTTCACTTATTATATGGGAAAAATGTTGTATTATCAGTGAAATAATCTGCCAGTGGAACTGGTACTTTGTGTCAATATTCAGGAGTTACTGGCCTAAATCAAGCTCACATTTCTACCTGAAAAGTTACAACAAAGTAAGTTTTGTCTTATTTCAAGTGTACTAATATATTTTCACGAGAAATTACACCAAAACAGTTGGATGTTGTGTTTTTGCAGTGCTGCTTCCACAAATACTCTGAGATGTTTGGAGGCGTCAGAGAAAGTTTCTGCTGCTGCAGAGCCGGAAAAACAAAAGGAGACAAGTTTGTCCGCATTACATAAACGCTTCGGAAATATTTGAGGTGTGAACCAACCGGGACGAGTTGAGTTAGATAACGCAGAGTTACGTGCTGCAAATGCTGTCAGGAATGAGAACGCACTGTAAAAACACAAAATGCAACTTGGTATGTTTGTTTAGTTTCTACTGCAACTTGAAAAGACTTGAAAAGAGACAGAACTGCATTATTAGTAACATTTCAGCAAGATAGATGAAATCATTCTAAAAAGTGCAGGTTCCACTGGCAGATTATTTCACTTATAGTATTTCCTCATGTAACAAGTGAAACTTTTTATCAATATTAAGACTATTATTTTATTATTGACTTAAAACAAGCTCCTGTATCTGTTTTAAAAAATCTATAAGTTAGTTTTGTCTTATTTCAAGTGTATTAATATATTTGCACTTGAAACTAGAAAAATAAATACTTGTATTAGATTTTGTGTTTTTGCAGTGCACACAGTCTGCACTCTTTGGAAAACACAAAAGGCTTTATTGACTGAGGTTTCCTTAACATCATCTCTCTGCACACCGACCTGCTGCACAAAGGTGAACCAAATGCGGATTATCGCACCACTGCAAACTGGCAAAGTCTCGTTTTAGGATGAAACCCGGCTGTTCTTTTAAAGTAACACATTGCCTAGAAAAATATTTAAACCTTGACTATTATCACATTCTGTCCAGATCCGCATTTTATGAGGCTCTTGTGTGGTGGGCGCACAAACAGTGATGCATAATTGTGATGCGGAAGGAAGATGAGACATGATTTTCAAAATATCAAGAGTTTACATTCAGTCAATACTTTGTAAAAATGACTTTTTGCTTCAGTTACAAATTAAAATCCTTTGGGAAACGTCTCCACCAGACTGACTTTATTGAAAGAATTTCACTCTTACTTTACATTTAGAAGTCAGTTTTTCATAATATAACTCAATATTATTTATATACATTATGTTAATATATATATACATTTATTTATACACACACATATGTAGATATAAGGTATTATTACACATAAAAACTATTTATTTAAAATATATTATATCTTATATTACAATATATCAAACTTGTTATCTTGCTTACTGTAAATTTAGTATTTATTAGCTGATGTTACTTTCAAATATTTAAAATATTCTGCATTTTTTTGGTTTGCTACTCCTGTAACATTCAAATCAACAGCCATAACAACACTGCTATTTATAAAAAGTTACCAAAAATGCTAAGATGCTATACAAATAGAGAAGCTTAGCAATGATGAACATGTTGGTATGGGGGCCTCGAGACAGAAATCTGCCCAGGGCCCCAAAAAAGCTTGTTGCGGCCCTGAGATATTTAAACATAAGTCTTTTGCTAGTGTCTCCATCATTTTCCTGGAAAACCTGATCATTAAATCACCATAGAAACAACTAAACTTGCTAATCTGTCGACTTTTTCATATGTTTTATCTTATGAGACGCTTAATTTGGAGGATTATTTAAAATGTATGCAATATCATCAACCCATGAAAATGTAAAACAAATTCATCTGAAATGTTTGTAGTCTGGCAGCAAACTAAAAACAGAAAGGATTGTCTTTTTAATCTGTGGGAAGTTTAACGCAGCAGCAGCGCCGCAGCTCTCAGTGCTTCCAGTTTATTTTTGATGTTGAAGGCTTGCAGAGACGCTGCGCTCGTTGTTTTCCCAGAAGGAAAGTGACACGCGGTGCAGAAAATAATCTCGCGGTTCAATTTTTGATGCATGTGCTTCAGAGATGTGGGATTATGTCGCTGCTCTTACGGGCTTTGACTCGATCCGTGCAGCAGGGATGGGAACCGGCACAGCTCTTATGTAACAGTGCATGACAGGCGTGACGCGCCGGGCTGAGCGGCGGCTCCTGAACTGTTTGCGTCGTCGTGTTTTGTCTCCCCTGCAGGATGGACTGGTTCAAGCTGCAGCGCTTCGAAAAGGTCTTCAACGCCTCTTCCACCAGGATCGTTACCAAAAGGGGAGTCAAGTGAGTGACAAGCAGCAGAAAAGCATAAAATGTTATTTATGTTATTGGCTGAATGACACAAATAACTGATTAAAGACAATAAATATCTTTGTTAAGCTCATATGCCTATTTATTCAAGAATTTAGCATAAAACATATGCTAAATATTTGACAAAGTATTGACAAATATTGGATGGAGAAAAGGAAGGATGGATGGATAGATAAAAATATTTCTACACCATATATCATATATTTTAAAATGCAATTGTGAATAATCCAATAAACTTGATTAAAATTTTTGACCCAGTTTCAAATCAAATTATGTTCTGATATTTATTTTATTAATGGTGAAAAATCTGCATGTTTTTTGGGAACATCTCATGTTACTGAAACTTTTAATTGGATTAGTTGTGATTAATCAATTAGTGAAATAACCGTTAACTAATTTGGAAAACGATTAATCGATAACCTGAGTACACAGACTCAAAACAATTTAAATTTGATGAAAGATAACAGCATGTTAAGAACAGTGATTAAGCTAAAACTGTATAAAATATGTAGATATTTTGCCTATCTTCAGTCAGAGGCTTCTTCAGAGTCGCTGTAACACAGATTGCTGCAGGAGATCTTACCATATGTCACCATTTTCAATAAATCTGAATTCATACAGTATTTTTGAATATTAGCTGCAGGTGTGGATGGGAGGCGTTTTATCGCCTGCCAGCTGTCAGCAGACATCCTGGGATCTTATCGGGAATTAGCGCTTTCCCAGGATTGATCCTGTCGCGTCTTGGCCGACTTTGGCGATAAAAGCTGAAAGGTCGGCTGCTGGAGGAGAACCAAATCTCTCCCCGTAGCTGCTGGATTTGATGCTTCGAATAAAGAGTTGCTGAGCCGATCTGGAAGAGAAACTTCCCTCTGTGGGGTTTTCCTCTGCCAGGCTCACCTCCTCTCCGCCGCGTTTCTGCTGCGTCGGTGCATTTTGCAATCCTGATCCGCGTTAAAAGTGCAGACGCTGCCGAGTTGCCCCAGCGCCGCCCTGCAGGCTGCATCACCTCTGCGGCCGTCAAAGGCTTTTAACAGCACTTATGCTGCCAGGAGTTAACTTTCTTAGATTTGTTTGAATACGGCAGGAAGCTGCATCGATTCAAACTTAACTTTATGTTGAAAAGCTTCTCAGGTTCGAGTTGTAAAGTTTCTCCACCAGACAGATGGAGTTGCTGCTGCAACTGGAATCAATGATTCCTCAGCAATGCGTGAAAGGCAGCGTGTGAACGAGAGCGTCAGGGAGGAAACGGGTCAGTTATTCTGACAGGATTGTTGCTGAGCACCGTTCTGGAAAACATGGAGTCTGGAAAACATGGAGTCTGGAAAACATGGAGTCTGGAAAACACGGAGTCTGGAAAACATGGAGTCTGGAAAACACGGAGTCTGGAAAACACGGAGTCTGGAAAACATGGAGTCTGGAAAACATGGAGTCTGGAAAACATGGAGTCTGGAAAACATGGAGAGGTTTCCAGGTCTGGATTAGAAAAACTAGATTATCAGGAAAATGGTGGCAATTAGAGACTCTAATCCCTCACCTACATCCTTCTATCATCCATCCATCCATCCATCCATCCATCCATCCATCCATCCATCCATCCATCCATCATCCATCCATCCATCCATCCATCCATCCATCCTGTTTAAACAGAACTAAGAACTGAGTCAAAGTATCTGTGATAATTTACCATAATGAGTCTAAACTTTACTTAAAATCTGTCGCACCTTAAAAGAAAAGCAACATTTCTTCATGAGGTTAGAAATCCCCAGCTGCAGGTAAACTAGCAATGAAAATCAGGTGATCTTGTGTTACTTCTCCCCTCCTGTCTGCAGCTTTCTGCTGGTGAACAGCGTGGCGCTGCACGGCGACGGCTGTCCCATCTGCCAGTCGGTGGAAAAGGACCTGATCAAACTCTCCAGAGACCTCAACTGCTCACTTCAGGTGAGAGCAAGTTTCTGTCTGCAGCCACAGTTGGTACAATATGAACATCAGCTCCTTGGGAATAAAGTGTTGATTTATTGCTTATGTTTTATTCTGAACATTTTCCTCCTTTCTGTCCAGTAACATAACCAGAGGTAAAACAGTCCCTGTGTGTTTACTCCTGCAGAAGTCACAGTCTGACGGTGAAGAGACAGAGAACTGCGAGGGCTCCCAGTATCCTCCCACTGCTCCCATCATGCTGCAGGTAAACCGGGATAAACGCTGGAGCTGCTCCGCTCAGTCCAACATTTCAAAATCAGTTTTATGGCCAGCAAAGATTACAGGATAGTTGGATAAATCTTCCCTTTATGGAAGCAGGTAAGGCTACAAATAACGATTATTATCAAGATTAACAGATTAATCAGACTTAAAAAATGCCTGCAGATTTTGCTGTGAATTATCCCATTGTGTACAATATTAGAAAAATACACAAGATACAAATAATTCAATTTAAGAAGCTAAAAAAATAATATTAAATATGTGCATTTATTGCTGTACTTCCAGCTTGATGCAGCAGCAGCATCAGACTTTTCTGTCTCAGTTTTGCAGCTTCAGGTTTAGACTTTCCCATCTTTTCTCTGACGTTTAACACCCAGATGTTGTGACATCTGCTTCTCCTGCAGCACTACCCGCTGTACCGAGTGAGCGATGCCAGCTGCACCGGGCAGGACGCAGCGCCGCCTGAAGAGCGCCACCTGCTGTTCAGAGAGAAGTACGACGTGTTGTCGAAGGAGGCCTCCCAGCGCGTGAGTCTCCTGCAGCGTGATGACAGCGGGGATGTAAGGAAGCAGCTTCTAAGGTGGATTTGGGTCTTTTCTTCTTCTCCCTCCTCAGCTGCTGCAGTGGTTTAAGCCGCGGCTCATCCTGAGCGGACACACCCACAGCGGATGCGAGGTTCTCCATGACAACAAGTACCCAGAAATCAGCGTGCCGTCTTTCAGCTGGAGGAACAGGAATAACCCCAGCTTCATCCTGGTGAGTGGCGGCACAGAAACGCCCAGCGGAGAGACAGATGATTTCAGCTGTTTTTCCCCTAAGTTTGTTACAGTAGAGATTTTTTTACTAAACTTTGAGGTTTCAAAACCTAAAAGTGCTGGAATGTGTAAAAATCGACTCTGTGAAGAGAGTAAGGACAAAACAAATCCAGCCTCGGAACCTGCGGTTCTATTTACTGCTCAGTTTCGTTGAGATTTTATATCTTGTATTAAAAAACTGAGAAATCACAAACTCTGTTCCAGGCATTTTTAACCAGTTTCTAGTGGAAATAAATTAGTACACTTGGGAAAAAAACAAAAAAGTAACAGTGACTTTTCACCAAGATATGTCAGCTGGTTTTAACTTATTAATTTCTTAATATTGGTCTAAAAAGGAGCAGATTATTTCACTTATAACCTGTGAAAAAATGTCATTTTTAAGTGAAATAATCTGGCAATGGTAATAGTCGTAGTACTTCCTCTTGTTTTCTCTCAGATATGGGAAAAAATTACAAATTTAGGTGAAATTATTCTAAGTTTTCAACACTTTTGTTTTAGTTATTTACTTAAAATAAGCTCTGAAAAGTTACTCTTGTGTTAATTTTGTCTTATTTAAAGTATCCAATGATATTTGCAAATCAACTCCAGCTCAGTCGGATTAGATTTAGAGCATCTGTGGAAATCGTATTTATAAAGTTTTGACAGATTCCCAGTT
This sequence comes from Poeciliopsis turrubarensis, assembly GCA_010277015.1. Taxonomy (NCBI): domain Eukaryota; kingdom Metazoa; phylum Chordata; class Actinopteri; order Cyprinodontiformes; family Poeciliidae; genus Poeciliopsis; species Poeciliopsis turrubarensis. Next base: position 10,126,042 of record VMRN01000007.1, read on the forward strand.
GAACTTTGACTGGGCCACTCTTAACTGCGGCCCACCAGGTCTATTAATCTGTCCCTCCAGCTTTCTATGATTCTGCGACTGTGAAAAATCACACAAAATCAACAAATCCCAGCATTATAGCTGGGAAATATCCTTAAAAACAAAACAATTATATACAGTAGGAAAATATGCAAGTGGAAAAAATGAAGGGCAGCAGAAAGAGGAAAACAATCTTAAATTATTTTAGTTTTCTTCCTGTTAAATAACTGAGTTTATAGCAACATTTTCACAGAAATGGTAAAACATATTGGGTTTAAATGATGCTAACTCCCACCAGCAGGTGGCAGTATTTCTTATTTCTATGACTGCTGCCTCAGACTTCCTTAGTGTCTAGTTAAAGTTTCTGACACAAAGTTACATTCACCATCAGAAATAAGTGCAAAATCCTTTGCAAAACTTTCTAAGTTAGCACCACAAAATCTGTTTCTTTATTGCAAAAAAATCTCAAAAACTGTCAAACAACCTGGTGGGACTGATAAAGTGAAAAGATGTTCAAAGTTTTTTCATTTTCAGAAGTACTTATTGAATGTTTAGTACTATTTTAACGGTTTTATCGATGCGTTCTGGAACAGTTGACCCTTTTCACGTTCATTTTAGCTGCAGTTTCATCATTTGCTGGATTTAAACCAATGCTATTGTTACAATTTATTCATTTTATTTAAAAAGGAATTATTTCTTTATATGTGTGTGTTTTGATGTATTTCTAATATTGTAAAAATGTGCCATTTAAAAAAAAAAATCTGATTGATTAATCATCAGAATAAACGATAGAATAATCAATTACTGTGAAACGCCCGATTGGTATTTGAGGTTAAAGGTCACCAAACATTGGCAGGCGTGTTCAACAGGTATCCATGAGGAATGACAAAACAAAAGAGAATAAATAATTATTTTGCTTCTGCTGTTTTTTCTTTTATTATTGTAAAATCCTGAATCATGTTTTGATATTCTAACCTAATTTAATTATTTTAGTTTGTTTTGTGAAATTTTGTGACGTTTCTTAATATAAAAATGATTTTTTCGTTTTTTAATCCGTTTGCATTTTTCTGTTTAACTTTCTAACCGGATTTTTTCCCCCCTCATTTATTCAAGAATAAAAGCACCGACATCAGTTTTGCTTCTTTTCCTCTCACAAAAAATGCTGCAGCTGTTGGCTTCCGGGCGCCCTCTGGTGGCGAACGTGGAGAACTCGCAGGCGGCTAACGTCTCTCTCCCTCCGCAGGCGTCGGTGTCGCCCGGCGGTCACTCCCTGTCCAAGTGTTTCCTCCCGGAGGAGAGCACGGTGATCGGGGTGTACTGCTCGGCCGGAGCCGGGCTGCTGCTGCTGCTGCTGGCGCACTGCCTGTGGATGAAGGGGCTGCTGCAGCTCAGCCTCTGCCTGCTGGGGAAGCACAAGTCTCTGTGAACTACGTTACCCAGAGTGCACCTCGCCTGGTAACACACCCGGCCGCCAATCCGCCCGCACAGCCTCAGTTTGTTTGTTGAATCATGTGAAGGACGTAAGTATATTTATATCTAAGTGTGTAAATCAGTGCTGGCATTGATGATGATGATAATCGGTTTTAATTTTTCGGACTGGACGTGTAAATAAACGCTGCTGCCGCTGTGAGTCGTAGGTGCCAATCATGATTTATTTCCATTTTTTAAACCTGTTCTTGATGTCAGACCATCCGTCACCGCTGCTCGTTGTTTTTTATGATCTGTATCAGGATGTATTTAACCGAGACTTTGTGTGCCAAATTGTTGACAAGTTTCTGATGAGATGTTCTTAATAAAGTTTTCTGGTGGGGAAAAAAAAAAAAAAAAAAAAAAAAACGAAGCAGAGAACAAGAAAATTGTCTATCAGCAATTATTTTTTTGCAGAAACGTTTTGGTTTAATTTCTAAAGATGTCATTGTTTATTCTTATATTTTTTTATTAACATTTACTTCAGAAAACCTGTAGTCATGTTATGATGCGTTCAAGTCACCTCGGAAGTCAGAACTTGGATACTGTTCACCAGTGGTGGGCACAGCTCGCTAAATAGTTACGCTAACCTCCGATGGAGCCCATTTAGCGGAAGCCAAGGTGCTAAAACTACAACACTTAAGTACAAATTTAATAATAATTTACATATTATTTCAATAAAATTACTGGAGGGGGGGGGAAATTAATATAAACACTTCAAAATAAAAGCATGAATATAAACATCTTAACTTCTTGGAGAATTTTTAAACAGTTGATAACCAAAATGTTAACGCACACATTTTATTCAACTGAGCGTTTACTAAAAACCCAAATAAATTAAGAGTTTTATAAGTTAGGAAGCTAGCTGTGCTACAGTTAGCAATTAGCATAAGTGTGCCCACCACTGCTGTTAACCAACTCATGGTTGAAACTCTTTCAAAATAAGTTAAAAACTGATTTAAAACCCAAAGTGGCCACACTTTTCCCTGCTCTTTCTGCTGCCTTATAAACACTAAACCAAAAAAAAAAAATCAAATCAAGAAGAGGAAAAAACAAAACGGACACAGCTGGACACCAGGGTGGAAATAAAGCAAAGTCCTCTAATGTGCCTCTTTATTTAAAGAAAATAAAAACGTCATTTAATCATCCTCCCAAGGCCCAAACAAGGCTTTTCGCACCTCCAGTCAGTTCACTCTCTTTCGGGGATAGACGTGTACGGTAGCAGAAGAAAAAAAGGCTGATGCTGTTTGTACAAGGAAAAGAGCTCATCTTGTTGGGTGCTGCTCACACATTCATAGTGCCTGTGCCATTAAAGTATGGCTCCAAAGGACCAAAGAATTACTAATATTGCACGCTCTCATTTATTCATCTTCATCCTAAACATGCTTTCCTATGTGTGTATGTATACATATTTACTGTATACATACATAGGTATGTACACCTAGGCACACACATAATTAAACATGTATAATTGTACATATATATTTATATAGACTTATAAATTTACATGTACATACATTTATAAAATTTTACACGCACGACACGCACTCGGCCTCGCATACGCACACGATGTGTCTGTGAGTCTATGTTTCTCTTATGTACACATGCGCACAGGCACGCACATCAGCACAGATCTCACACACTTCATCTCAAAAAACTAAAATAAAAACAAAAACAAAAAGTAAGTTGGTTCCTATTAAAACAACACCAGGTTGCAATTTGGACACTTTCAATGGATTTTCCAATGTTTGTTTAAAGCTGTGAAATTCAAAAAATATATTTATATATATTTATATATATAAGGAGAAAAAACAAAAGCAAAACTAAAACAACGAGAAAAAAAGAAAAAAAAAAAAGGCATGGCGCTGCAACATCTGGTCTTCACTGCAGGTAAGTGGTTAATTTGCATAATGTATACAGGTTTTTAGGATTTTTTTTTGTCCGTATTTTTTTCTTTTTCTTTTTCTCCCCCGTTTTTTACTAAACAGCATTTCCTTTATTTTTATAAACCAGAAAAAACTAAACTCTACAGAGAAAGTCCCCTACCCGCAGTCTCTTCGCTGCCGATAGAGTTTTTGACATCAAGCTGTACAGCGCAGTCGAAAACATACTTACATCTGAGCTCATTTACAGGTACAGCCATAATCAAGGCACAAAGATCTACAAGTAGATTTGTTTTTCTTTCAATTAAGTTGTACAAAATAATATTACATTTTACAGTCTGTACAGGATAATTCGACCTTGCACAGTGTACAAGTTAACAAAAAAAAAACAACAAATACATTTTTTCCCCTCCCGCCCTCCTCCCCTTGGGTATCTCTAAGCTATAAAGGGTGGAAAAAAAAACCAAAACAATAAAACAAAACCAGAAAAAGGACGCCGGTTCGAGTCCGTGGAGGCAGCAGGGCTAAGGTGCAGAGAGCTCAGTCGTCATCACGTTATTTCCTGCCCTTCTTTCCCCTCCTTTTTCATCTCATCTCTCGCTCCACAAGTCTCTCGGCAAGCCAACATCGTGACAGGGCGGGTAATAAATATTATGATGCTACATTGTGTGTATGTTTCCTCTGGAGAAATAAAATAAACAACAATAAAAAGAAGAATTTTTGAAGGAAATGGTTCCTCTCTCCGTCAAATGATGGAGGAGGCGGCGGCGAAGTTACGGTGGCGGTTCATTCCTGCCTCTACACTGAGGTCCTGTCGGTGTGTGTGTGTGTGTGTGTGTGTGTGTGTTTTTCTCTTTTCTTTTTTTTATTTCCACACTCTTTACCAAAGCAGGTCCCAAAAAAACAATAATCGGGGCAAAAAAAAAAATCAGAAATAATAAAATCAGGAGGTAGCCCGAGGCTTAGTGGAATGACAAAAATGAAGGCATTTAAAAAAAAAAAGAAACAAAAAGGAAGGATTCAAAGAAAAATATTCAAGAAGCAGCACGTGACAACTTTGTTCCCCGAACTTCCAATAACATCATCGGATTAAAGGGGATAAATCAAGAAAAAAAGTACAAAAAAGTTGAAAAGATGAAGAGGATTTGACACACTTCAGTAGTACTTCATATTCCTCGACAGGAGGGGGAATCTGAGGGTCTCTGGGGGATAGAAAGGGTTCGTCAAGGATGCAGAGTGGCAGAGAGGAAACACAGAGGGGCCAACAGAGAGAGAGAGACAGAAACAGAGAGAGAGAGAGAGACAAAGGGACGCGTCTCTGCCGTCCATCACAACAGTTCGTACTGCCGCAGGTGCATTCTCTGGATGATGTCCCGGCAGTCGTTGAACACCCGCCGGATGTTCTCCGTGTCCACGGCGCAGGTGAAGTGCGGGTAGCAGTAATGTCTGCCGTCGCCGCTCGCAGTGCTGATCCGCTGCAGGGGAGACGACAGGAAACCGTCAGGGTTTCAGAATAAAAGCCCTCATCAGCCCTCATAATTTCCTCGAGAAGTCGAGGAAATTATGGACAACCCTGATCGTCCTCTGCATGAGACAGAGCGTCTTCAGTCAGAGGCTCCTTCAGATTCACTGTAATACAGACTGCTACAGGAGAGCTTTCCTGCCAATAGTCATCACAGTCTACAGTAAGCCTGGAGAACTTGGGATTAATGAGCTACAACAACATTTAATTTACCTTTGGGATCAATAAAGTAATTTTGAATTTGAATTTAATTTAGGAAAATATGAATTTTTTTTTTCACTTTTTGTGTTCCTACACTGTAAAATTACAGTTTTACCAAGTATTTGTCTGGTTTCTAGTGCAAACATTATATTACACCTGAAATAAGACAAAATTAACTTGCAGGTACCTTTTCAGCAAGAAATAGAAAATGTTTTAAGTCAACAATTCTTTAATAATCATGAAAAAGTACTAGTTCCATTGGAAGATTAGTTAACTTTCAAAATGGAGAAAATGTCTTTTTATAAGTGAAATAATCTGAAAACTTGAAAAATGAAACTGAAGTGGCTATTTTTTTAAAATAAAAACTCTTAAGAAAATTCATGTGATAAAACGGTCTAGTCAAAGTTTTCCTTCCAGTCTGAGGTAATGCTGCTTTGCAAAGAAAAATGGATATAAACTTCAGTCTCTAATCACAAAATATTTTCCAACTTTGTGTTAGTTTTGTCTTATTTTGCATCACATGAAATCCCAAAAACAAATATTTAAACTACACGGTTGGAACAAAACATGGGAAATAATCACAAAGCACCGTTTATAGAACATTTCCCAGCAATTAACTGGTTAAAAACACCTGGAGAGATTTATCATTTTTCTTTCATCTTAAACAACTTCTTCTCTGAAGATTCAATCCCATTATGACCAAAACAAATCTAGAAATTCTGTTTTTAGATCTGCCGTTGTCTAAATATAGCAACAGTCACCACGAACGCAGGTAATATGAGTCAGGCAGTGACCAAACAAGCATTTTTAGACCAGCGTTAGTCATCATTAAGCTGCAATAAGCGTCTTATTTTCATGTGAAACACGCTGAGACATTGAACAAACCACAAAGGGACAAAATGGAAACCCTGCTTCGGCAAACGTCAAAAATAGAACCGTTCTTTCATAAAGAAATACCCACTATTCCCACTGAGGTTCTTAGAAAACAACCCAGATAATGATGCTATCCGGGTCCCAGAGATTAGCTGGAGCCATGGAAACTCTGTCAACATCTGCATTATTTAGAGAAAACCTATTTCTGTTGGGTCAAAGCACCTGTGGGTCGTTACCCCGACAACCAGGCGACTAAATTCAGGCGTCGTACTTACAAGGAACTCGTCACGGATGAAGAATTTAGCTCGCGTCACTCTGGGGTCTTCGCCTGGTTCAGGAGTTGCTGAAAGGACAACAGAGTCTCCTTTTAAAAACACAACAGAAAACCAGAGCGGCTAAGTGTTTGTTAGCGGCGGCAGCGAAGCGTGGCGAGCCACTGACCTTCATTTGGTATGGTGTAGCGAGCATATTCGGGGAAATAGTCCTCAATTTTGGACTTTCCGGCTAATACTTTCTCAGCCAGCATGTCCTGCTTGTTCAGGAATAAAATGACGGATATAGTGCGTAACCATCTGAAAAACAAACAGCAGCAGCTTTTATGTTAAACGTGCTTATTTTACTGTTTAACAGCAATCAATCAATTAAAACAAGATCAATGATTCCCCCCAGCATTTCTTTCTACCAAAAACTGGATGATAAAAGTCTTCAGTTTGGTGCCTCAGTTTTAGCTCCATTATGTGTCCTTGCATTATTATGCCATTATTACCATTACATCAGTTGAAAATGGTCACAAAATAACAATATCATAATTTATCACCACAACTTCTGGGACAATTTATTGTCCGGGTGACAGATCTGGCAGCATGATGCTGTGGGATGAATTTCTTCAACAAGTTGAGATAAACACAAACCAGTCTTTGAAGGCTGCAGCCAGAGCTACATGTGTTTAGTTTAAAATGTATTATTAATGTGTCAGAGTGGCTTAGTCAAAGGCCAGATCTATAAACAGTAATCTGAAACTTCAACCCTCCTTGACGTCTTTCAATAATTGCGGATCTAACCTAGCAGCTCAAATTATGTGATGATTATGACACTGATAATTTTTTACAAGCTTTGTATTTTCTTAAATAGATTATATTAAATTATATTTTTTATTAAATACCAACAGTAAAACATTATTCATCAAGTCTGAGGGAGGACTCTGAAATTAAGCACCAATTCACAGACATGTGAAGGTTAAACTACTGAGCATATGGAAGGCTCATCCTGCCAAAATTATCAGTAGCTATAGAAATAAATAAATGGCTTGACAAAGTCATTAATGTGGCAAATATTGCATCAGAAGAAAAAGGTGCAAACTTCCTGCAAACTGAATTGGCTGGCTTGTAATTCAGACAATGACGGAGTGCTGCTAAGGACAGAGCAAGGAGCTGCTTTCTCCGAGTCGGGTCTCACCTGTTATTCCAAATACTGCGGAAAAGGTCCAGTGCTTCCCGTAGCCTGTTGGTGTTGTTGTCTTCCCTTATTACCATGTTGTAGCTGCTGCTGGCCACCACGAAGATGATAGCAGTGACGTCTGGAGGAACAGCACAGACTCAGAGTCAGGACCGCTTCTGCACATCTAATCTCTCTTCTTATTGATATTAGCAACGTTTAACTAATGTTTAATTAATGTTTAATTGATATTAAGCAGCTGGAGGTGTCACCGTTAAAGCACTGGATCCATTTTCTCCTTTCATCTCTCTGACCGCCGACATCAAACATGCTGTGGGAAAGAAAGAAACAGCGGGTCAGAGAGACAGCAACGCACTCGCTGCTGACATCTAGTAGTTAAAAATGGCTTTGAAACGCAGAACGACCGACGGTGAACAACATGACGACAGACAGACAGACAGACAGACAGACAGACAGACAGACAGACATTCAAACAACAGAAAAAATTCTAAATGTTCTGTCCAGTAGGTAAATTAATGATTCAGGTCATTTCAGATATTGAGTTGAAATGTTTAGTTCAGTTCAGTTCAGATGTTCAATTCTGTTCACTTGTTCAGTTCAGATGTTCAATAGAGATCTACAGTTCAGTTCAGATGTACAGTTCAATACAGTTCAGTGAAGTGATTCAGTTCAGTCCAGTTATTCAATTCAGTTCAGATGTTCTGTTCAGTTGTTCAGTTCAGTTGTTCAGTTCAATTGTTCAGTTCAATTGTTCAGTTCAATTGTTCAGTTCAGTTGTTCAGTTCAGTCGTCCTCCGCTCCGTTTCCTTCGTGTTTTCTTTTTTCTCCTCTTTGAGGCGGCGTTGATGTCGGAGGGAACAAACTTCTGACATTTCAGGCCCTGAATCACGAGGAAAAGGTAAATATAGTACCGACGCCCAGGAGGGCATTCCGATCCGCCATTATTCCTTAACGGTGATGCCAAAACGGGACGGGGTCAAACGCTTCTAAAAGGAGAAAATTACTGGAAAATGCCTCTGGAGGGTCTGCTTTCGGAGCCGGCTGACGGAGTTCTGCAGAGCGGCTGCATAACACACGACGTAAGAGCGGATGTGGACGTAACGGGAACAATGCGTCCTTTTAGCGGCAGCAAAATATTCTAAAATATTATAAAAGTGACAAAAATAAGCTGGGAGCACGAAATTATGACAATTTCTAAATGTGCTTCTGGTGGCGTTTTCGAATCTCTGTCTAGTTTTAGAGCAAGGTGTACAAACTTTCCATTTTAAGCCTTTAATTGTTAAATTCTTTAGTTTTACTTTCTAAATAAACAAACCAAATATAATACTTTAATGAAATAAACAAAGCAGACAGATTTTTGTAGTCATTTGTAGATTTAGAGGTAATTGCAGGTTTGCCAGATTAAAAGCAAACAAAAAATATCCAACATTTTTCATCTTTGTCTGGATTTTTGTGTGTTTTTAGTGACAGCAACACTTTTGGTTTTTCCAAGTTTATTAAATGAGTCACTGGTTGTTTTGGTCCCTATTACTAATTAATTAAATTAAATGTAAAACTACATGAATACACTGTGCTACACCTTACATTCAAAGATTTTAAAATGTTTTTTGTTTAACAGCATCAGTGAAACTTTCACCAGCACAGATTTTAACCACCTGAACCAGGAAACCAGTTTTTAGACGATTATTGTTGTTTTGCCTTTTCAAGCCAACGGCCACACAAAATTGTTCCGAGGGCCACAAGTGGCCCACGAGCCACACTTTGGTCTGACTTACTGAAAGTTGACTTTGTCTACTTGGAACCTCGTCTCGAAAATCCCTGAAGTTAACACTCGGCAGCGTAGAAGATCCTGCGCACAGAAATGAAGGAGGATTTAAAACTAAAAGTGAAAACAACAAGCTGCCTCTTTGGAGCAGATTAGCAGGAGGACTGACCTGGTCTGTGGGCGTGTAGTCGCTCTGTCTTACTGAGTCAATTCTGTCCAAGAAACTGCAAAAAAAAAGAATAAAGAGATTTTTAAAGTTTAGATTCACAGAAACGGTAAAATAGACGGTTTGTACACTTTATTCAATGGTAAAATTCAAGCATTTTAAGGTAAGTTTTCAAAATTTCACTTGAATGAACTACAAAAAGTCAGTTACAATTCATACAATTTATGTGTCATTTGTTACTATTAATATTAATAATGTCTTGTGTTTGCAGTCCACATTCTGCATCACGGACAAATTGAACTAAAATATAACAAAATGTAATGTTTGAAAGGTTTCTCTCAAGAATAAAACACTAATTTAACAAAATGTCCACAATTCAATAAAGTTGTGTAATGTATGAAATACAAAATGATCAATAAGTCACAGAGCCATTAGGAATAATAAATATAACATTGAAACAATCCACACAAATCTTCCTGATCAAATTTAATGGTTAAACACAAAACAAAAATCTTCTTGCCAAGTTTTCTGCCATTTAGGAAATAGAAATAATTTTGGTAAGAAGATCTAACCTAAAGAAAGTGTGGTTTAACTTCAGGTTGTGATAAACTTGTGTTTGTGTCTTTTTATTAATCATATGAAAGCATCAGGTTTCAACTGTCAACAACGTTTTCCGAATTCAGGCTTTTAATCAAATAGTTAGATTAAACCTTTTTACAAAACTGTGCAGTTTGTATGTTTCAAGCACTTTCCAAACATTTAAAACACCTGTTCAAGGATTTCAAGCAGCTGAATGAACCCTGAGAACCGAACAGGAGGAAACAAATGGACCAGTCCGAACCGGAGGCAGCCGCCATGTCCGACTCCCTACAGAGGCCCGGGGAGGCCGCGGCTGTGGCAGCTGCGTGCCACTAGAGGGCGGCCGCGTGCAGTCTGGGCTATTTTTGCCTGTCTCTAGCCAGAGTGATTGCATAAGGCGGTTATTGTGGAGGTTAGACAACTTGCTGCTGCTGCTGCTGCACATGCTCTCTCTGTTGGGAAAGAGACGGCAGCGGGCGGGCTCGGAACAGCCGGAGCCGGGTCGGGCCTCTGGATGACCCGGATCACCCAGCAATGACTTCCAACAGGGGGCTCCATTACGCTCGTAAAAGTATTCACACCCTACATATCGTCTTTTTTTGCTAAAACCTCTGGAGTTTTCAAACCAGAGGTAAAAAGTAGCCATCAGGGCCGGTCCAAACCTTTTCGGGGCCCTAAGCTGACTTTTATATCGGGTCCCCTCAGACCAACATATCAACACCAGATTCTTTATCATTCCTACGCTAACTGTTATTAGCATCACTTGTAATTAGCTTGCATCACAGCAGTGATATTATGACCATTTTAACCTCACATGAGCAACAAACTACAAAAGCTTATTTGGATTTTTAAATGTTCTGGATTACTTTAACTATTTTACAGTAACATCAACTGATTAACAATAAATTTACAGTAAACAAGTTAGAAGTCTTGGATTTCTCCAAAAGCAGAAATCATCATTTAATTTTATATATATATTACTTTTTTAATAAATAATGAACAGCATGAGACACATAAGAGAAGGAGGTCAGGGTCAAATAAGTTTATACTTCTACTTAGCTGCTTTATATCGTCTTATTTGCGTTGTGAATATTCTTTAAATAAATAAGCTAAACTAAAAAAGAAAAAAGTAACGAAAGCTATTTTTTCTTCCCGTCAAGACAGAGGAGGTGGAGGATGTTTCAGACAGGAAGCTGCATTCAGCTGACGGCGCTGACTTCCTTCAGCAGCACTGACCCAGATGTGGGCCAAACCGGGTCATCTCCTCACCATCTTTGATTTTCTAACCAACCCATCTGCAGTTTCAGGATGTCACCAGCCAGACGGCGCGGCTGCAGCACACAGGAAACCCGACGCGCGCGTTCGCACTCCTCTGTAGGTCCCTTCGTTTTCACTTCGGGCGCCTGAAAGCGGCGCACCAGCACGCCCAGCGAGGATTAAATAACCGAGAATGAATAGTGCATTATGAGCCATTAGATAACAGCGACACCGCTCATGTGCTCTGACAGCAACGTTTTCATCACGCCGACTATTTCTGCTGCAGACGAAAGGAGAAGTAGGACTATTTCTGAAAGGGCAACAAAACTTTCTCACACAAACTGCCGCATGACTAAAAGTTGTAAAAAAAAAAGAGAAAAAAAAAAGATGCAAAAAGGGCGAAAAAAAAAAAGACGACAGCACTTAAAACTAACAGGTTGGGTAATTTACAACTTGCAACAAAAGGGAGTTTACATCTAAAGTTTAATATAAAACACTAATTACACAATATTACTTTATCTAAAACATAGAGCTTTTGTGATAACAAATATTACTGAACGATAAATTGTCCCAGAAATTATTCCAATAAACAATAATATTGTTGTTTTGCTATAAAATAATAATAATAGCATAACAATGCAAGTCAGCCCTGTCGAAGGTCAACTTTAATTTTGTAAAGAATTTTTAATTTTATTTTGGAATTTTAAATATCCAAAATAAAAAAACAAATAAAACCCACACAAAAGCAAAACCACAAATAAAACGGATTATGAAATTATGAATTAATCAGAAGAGACATTGTTGAGCTAAATTTTTATTTATTATGCGATTAGTTGCTCTTTGCGATCGACTTACTAAGAAACTTCTCTGAACTTCTTTCTAAATTGCATACAAACACTTTGACTCGTCTGATTTTAATTATGAATCATTTCAGTAGCCAGAAAACCTGAGAAAGTCAAACTAATCAGCTGTTCGAAACACAATGTGGATAAATGTCTTTATTTTGAACTTTTTAATGACTTGGGAGGAAAAGTCTGATCTTGTTGTTTTTTCTGCAATCATAACAGTGCACCATTATATACACACACAAGGTAAAATGTATACATATTAGGTTAAATCTTATTAAGTTGCATCTTAATCACTAGTTTGATATTTAGCCTCTTTTTATGGGAGTTTTGGTGGAGTTAATTTAAATTACTTGATTTCCTGGAATAGATTTAGCTTTGAAGAATTGCCCATAAACTTTTAATAGATGCTAACTCTATTGTTAGCCTGTTTTATCAAATTAACTTGATTTTTCTAAACTGATGGTGGCAGCATTTTAGTTCCTTTTGCAGATTTTTCATGGGTTTTTTTTCGGTGAAAGGTTTGCATGTTTGGGCAATTATTCCCCCTGGTTTCAGATGGTAATCGAAAACCCTTAGCATCTCAAAAGCTCAAATAATCCCTGAACTACGACCCAGCACAATAGAGGTTGTAATGGGTGAGCTGTCAGGAAAACTGTCCCACAGCATAATGCTGCCATGCTTCTTGATGGTTTCAAATTCATTCAATCCTCTTTCAGATTTAAATTTAACATTATGTCATCCAAGAAAATTTGTTTCTGGCAAGAAAAGAGGCAGGCAAACATATTAAAACTATGTAAAACAAGGCTTAATTTAGGATTTCTACTTTTAAAAAACAACATATCAAGAAAGGTCAGTTTCCCAATAAACAGCAGACAGAGCAGTGCTCTAAAAGTAATTCCAACTGTGTGTTTTTGTAGATTTTCTGCTCATCTTCACAAAGAAAATCAACAGATAATCTCAGGCCACTGCACTACTAGCTTTGCTGGAAGATAAGTTTGTGTTTCTGGAGCAAAAATGTTGGAGTCAGTGGAAAGTGCAGTAAAAGAACAAAAAAGTCAGTACAGTTTAAAAATATTAAACGGTACTGATTTGTTTCATATGTTAGTTAGCTAAATAAGTCCTTCATTAGGTCTGGAGAAATATTTTTTTAAAGTTCTGAAACACAAAGTAGTGATTGCTGCTGGTGATTTCACAGATAAACAGCAGATATTCAGACTGTCATTAAGCAAGACGGATAAGTGTGAAAAATCTGACCGGCAGATTACAAACGGAGTTCAGTTTCTGCTTTAAAACTAACAATAAATAAATAAATCTGTCTTAAATTATGTTGAAAATGACGAAAACAAAACCCAAACAGGTTATTTTTTAACTCATTCTTGTGTCACAAACACAATTAATCCAATAGTACTACGTCTGATTACCAGTTAGTACCCATAAGTAGCTTTGTACACACAAGTCAACTCTTCCTTCCCAACAAAAATAAAAAGCCCAAACACATTCAGACTAAAAAAAAAAAAACAGCACAAATGTGTTTAGTATTTTTAGTCTTCCTTGCAGAAACATAGCTGGGTTATAATTACAGAGTGCTTTGTGACTGCCATGTGACAGCAGTACTAGATATCCAAATATAATCTCCAAAAAAAAAAAAAAGAAGAAAGAAAACGGAACAAGATCCATAAAAAGATCAACAAAAAGCAGAATAGTTAGCGTTGGTGAATGTAATTTCTTATCCAAAGGTTAGGGTGCAGCTTTTATTTAGTGACAGTTGGACGACAGGGATAGCCGAGTCCGTCTTTTTTAAGGTTCCTGCCGTTTTCCTCCCAGCTCTGGTTCACCGTTGGCATTCCCAGATCGCTGTGTGATGCGGTCACTTTGACAAAGCTGTGGTTTGAGGGAGAACAGGCCACCAGCTTTTCCCACTTTGTTGTAATGTGTACAGCACACACACACAGCAAAGTACGCCGTAGTATTTATACCCCTCACACACACAACAACAACGAAGGACGTGCTGCTAAATGAGCTGTTAATTCTCGTCCATCCTGTAAATGCTGATGTTTTACAGACAGATCTGTTTTGAATTTCAGGTTAGATGTAAAGCTAACTATCGCTCTGATGTGCTTTATGGTCGCCACTGTTGACTCTGTGCTGCAAAAACACAAAATCTTACCAAGTATTTTTGGCCTACTTTCAAGCGCAAATGTCTTGGTGTACTTAACCCTTCCAGACCGAACGGAGCGGCGACGGTCCAGACAGATTTGCAGTACCGTAACTCCGCCAGGCTTTGTGCTATCTGAAAAGTTACAATGGCTTCTGGAAGGAGAGACGTTGCTCTTTCCAGCCAATATTAAGTTATTACGGTAATCAGCAAAAATATCCAGGTGGGGATTTGAAACCTACATATTAAAGGGTTAAATGAGACTGAAAACTAACTTATAAATAACTTTTCAACAAAATATAGGAGCTTGTTTTATGTCAATAATTCCTTAATTGATTATTTCACTTACAAAAATGAATTTTTACTTAACTAATGTGCCAGTGGTACTGGAACATTTTCATCATTATTCAAGAATAATTTACTTAAAACAAGCTCCTATATTTTGCTGAAATGTGTCTTGTAAGTTAGTTTAGCTTTATTTGAACATACGAAGATTTGTACGAGAAAGTAGACCAGAAGCACTTTTGTGTTTTTGCTTAGGATTTGTGGAAAAAACTGGTTACAAAAACTTGGATTACATCTGAAAAGTCCAACAATCCACAAGAGAAATTTATGATTTTTCATTTTACTTTAACAAACATCTTCTGTGAGGATTCAATCTGATTATGACCAAAACAAACCTAGAAATTCTGTTTTTAGATCTGTTGTTGCCTAAATAAAGCGAACGCAGCTAAATAACACGTGAAAAATGAATTCTTATAAGTAAAATTATTTACTCAAAACAAGATGAAAAGTTACGTATAAGTTAGTTTTGTCTTATTTCTAGTGTACTAAGATAACTGCACTAGAAATTAGACCAAACACACTTGGTAAGGGTTTGTGTTTTTGCAGTGTGTGTTGAGCTCAAACACGGCGTACCGGTCCTGCAGGCCCGTCTCTGTTGCTATGCAGAAGCTCTGTTATGGACAGAATCACTTGACTTGTTCTGGTCTTTCTGTGTTGTTTGCCTAATCTTTACATAAAACACAGATGTGAGCGTAGCCACACCCACACACGCAAGGCGACATGTTGAGGGCCAGTTGATGGAGGGGCTCTGGGGCCTCTGACTCCGACCCCGTGGGGGAGCAGGTCACCTGCTGCTGCCCTTTGAGCAGAAACGGGGCGAAGGGAAGGTGGTGCCACTAAAACTACGACAATGAATGGAGTCTAATTCATCAGCTCTATTTATGCTTTCGTGTTTCTTTTATGGAGCTTTTAGCAACAAACTCAACAACAACCGTTCCTACAGGCAAACAAGCTAAACTTTTAATAAAGAAAATTACGTTTTCAATTTCAGTAAGGATGAAAGTTAACCAAACCGACCAAACGATTAGTGAAAATAGAACTGGCTCCTATGCTTAATCGTGAATTAAATCATGATCAATCAATTAATCAAGTTTATTTGTGTAGCACATTTCAGCAGGCAGTTCCACGTGCTTTATATATTTCAAAACACAAAATTGCAAAGTTATAAAAAAACTCCACACAGTCAATAGTTGAACTAACATTACATTTTGATGTGTCCCACCACCAAAATCAATAAACAAACTTTGAACAAGAAGTAAGTGTTCCAGGTGTTTTGCAGTTTTCTGTGAAGTTTGTTCCAGATTTGTGATGCGTAGAAGCTGAATGCTGCTTCTCCATGATCGAATTATCGTTAACTGGAGAACAGGGACTCAAAAAAAGGCCAACTGCTGAGAGAACAACACACTGAGCAGCAATTAAACCAAACCCGAACCAATATATGTATTTAGCAACAGGGCTGCAGCGCAGGGCATTCTGGGTAAATACAACCAAAACAAACATGCTAGCATAGGTCTAGCGGAGAAATGGGTCGTTGGTTTTTTACCAAAAGACAAAAGAAAAATCCTAAAATTGCTCAAATCTGATGCTACTCCATTTTGTTTTTACATTTTGTAAAGAAGGAAGTTGCACTCAGTGTCTTCTTCAGAGGATTTTCTGTCGTTTCCTTCAGTGGTTGTTGGTGCAGCGCCACCACAGGTGAGGAGGGCAACAGGTTTTTTTAAAGGGTTTAAGAAATGAAAATGTGATAAATATGGCAATTTTGGATCCAATCAAAAAGAATCTTCTGGACAAGAAAGGTCAGAGTTCATCATTCAACAGTAACAGAGAGTGCAAAAATGGCCTCAATTGGAGAGTTTAAAAGTGAAACCAACTGCTGAATAAAGCCCTGTCGTGTTGATCCTTAAGACTTTTGGAAATGTTCCTGCCAAAATCAAAAGGCTCTCCTCTGAGATCAAGCCTGCAATCAAACATGGTGGTGGGAGAGTAGTGGTCTGGGCCTGAATTATCTGCCATAATTGATGGAACAGTAAATCCTGCTCTCCAGCAGAAAAATCATCAAATGTGGCTGAATTAAAACAACTCTCCAGAGAAGAGCGGGTCATAACGACGGAGCTATGAGGTGCTATTACTTTTCTAATAGGATCAGGCAGATCTTTGTCCTTAATTGCTCTTAATAGATATAATTTAAAAACTGTTTCTCTCTGATGTTCAACTCTATTTGATGATCTAAAACACAGAACAGAGGAAACCTGTGAGACGTTTTCAGGCCACTGAACAGGCAGAGGGGATCTCTGCAGGAAGATTAAACCAAACTGCTAGAATTTGTTTTAAATTTGTGGTAAAAAAAAAAACCTTCTGAACTGCAGGCTGTGCTAAAGCGCTAAAACGTTCGCACCAACAAACAGCACCGGCCTCATGTGCTCATCTGATAATTGGGTTGACTTTTTACAAATAGCAGACATTCTTTAATTAGAAGTGCAGAGGATCGGATCAATAGTTTCCATATTTTGAGCCGCTTAGGCCAGCATAATGGATTTTCACTTTAGGGTCCGACTGACTAGTGACAGCGCTGTGAAACTCAGCTGCGCCACGGCACCGAGTTTCACAGCTGGAACGTTTGACTGAAATGTTTTCAGCTCACACATTTTACCATATATTTCAGCTGACACAGCTGGTTTTAAAATAATAATAAAAAATAATCTTAAAACTGGTATTTGGATGTTGTTTAGGGATTCACCGATATTATTTGAACTCCAGATACTGACAATAGATGTGTAGAAAGTAAAGTACATATCTAAGAACTTTATTCTTAATACTAACTCCAAATGAGCTGAGTCATTACTCAACTGTACTTTTAATAATTTTAAAGTGCTTTCTGTAAAATTCAGCATTCAAACAATTTTCAAATCAAAATTTCAATTTTTTTCTGATACAAAAGCTCCAAAGTCAACCTTCAAAGAACAAATTGTGAAGTTTAGCCTGGATGGGTGGTTGGATGACAGGTTCAATGGATGGATGGATGGATGGATGGATGGTTGGATGGTTGGATTGTTGGATAGTTAGATGACTGGTTCA